>JAJPUD010012054.1:0-51221 GCA_023553655.1 Myrmecobius fasciatus
TCCAACAATATGTTGCTTATAAGAAACAGACTTGAAACATAGAGAAATATAGAGTTAAAATCAAGGGCTGGAACAAAATCTTATACCCATCAGTTGAAGTTTAAAAAAAATAGTTTAAAAAGCAAAGATAGGAATCATAATCTTAGGCAATCAAAAGCAAAAATAGACCTAATTAAAAGAGACAAGCAGGCAAACAACATCTTGCTAAAAGGCACTATAGAAAATGAAATAATACCAATACTAAGCATATACCAAATGACACAGCATCCAGATTCTTAAAGAAGAAGTTAAATTACTTATGGGAAGAAGTAGATAATAAAATTATACTAGTGGAGATCTCAACTTTTCCTTGTCAGAGTTATCATAATTCTAGCCATAAAATAAATAAGGAACAAGTTAAGGAGATGAATAAAATTTTAGAATAGTTATTTATTATAGACATCTGGAGAAAATTGAATAAGAATAGAAAGGAGTACATCTTTTTCTCAGCTCTACATGGCATCTTCACAAAAACTGGCCATTTATAAGACATAAAAATCTCAAAACCAAATTCTGAAAATCAGAAATATTAAATGCACCCTTTTCAGATCATAATGCAATAAAATATATTCAATAAAGGGCTATGTAAACATAGATTAAAATTAACTAGAAACTAAATAATCTAATCCTAAAGAATGAGTGGATTAAAGAACATGTCATAGAAACAATCAATAATTTCATCAAAGATAATGGCAACAATGACACAGCATACTGAAATGTATGGGATATAGCCAAATCAGTATTTAGGGGGAAATTATATTTTTGCATGCATAAAGAAAGAGGAGCTCAATAGATTGGGCATACATTGTAAAAAAAAAATGGAAAAATTAAAATTTCCCAATTTAACACTAAAATGAAAATCCTGAAAAATCAAAGGAGAGATTAATGAAATTGAAAGTAAAACATCACTGAAATTATAAATGAAACTATGAGGTGGTTTTATGAAAAATAGAGAAACCATTGGTTAATTTGTTTGAAAAAGAAAGAAGTAAACCAAATTATCAGTATCAAAAATGAAAAGAGTGAATGCACTATCAATAAACATGAAACTAAAGGAATCATTTGCAGTTATTTTGACCAATTATATGCCAGTGAAATTGACCTTCTAAGTAAAATAGATGAAAACTTATAAAAAATGTAAAATGCCCACATTAGCAGAAGGGGAAATAGAATATTTAAATTACCCTATCTTAGAAAAAAAAATTGAACCAACAATAAATAAGCTTTACAAGAAAAAATCCCCAGGAGCAGATGGATTTACAAGTAAATTCTACCAAACATTGGAGGAACAATTAATCTCAGTATTATACAAACTGTTTGAAAAAAAGTTTAAAAAGGAATTCTACCAAATTCCTTTTATGACACAAATAAGGCAATAAGAAAAGAAAGAGAAACTGAAGGAATAGAAATAAGCAATGAGGCAACAAAACTGTCGCTGAAGATTTTATGATGATACACTTAGAGAAACCTAGAGAATCAACTAAAAAACTAATTGAAACAATAAACAACTTTAGGGAAATAACAGGATATAAAATAAACCCACACAAATCATCAGTATTTTTAAAATATTACTAACAAAACCCAGCAGGAAGAGATAGAAAGAGAATTTCCATTTAAAATAACTGCAGACATTACAAAACATTTCAGAATCTTTCTGGCAAAAACAAACCCAGGGACTACATATATATACAATTACAAAAAAACTTTTCACAGAAATAAAGTCAGATTTAAACAATGTACTCTCAGTGGAGTTGTGAACTAGTCCAACCATTCTGGAAAACAATTTAAAACGATGCTTAAAGAACTTTAAAACCATGCATACTCTGAATCAGCAATACTACTTTTTGATCTGTGTCCTATAGACATCAATGAAAAGAGAAAAGGACCTATAGATGCAAAAATATTTATATCAGCTCTTTTGTTGTGGCAAAGAATTGGAAATTGAGGTCATGACCATTAATTGAGGAATTGCTAAACAAGTTGTGGTATATAATTATGATGGACTGCCATAGACAGTATAAGAAATGATGAGCAGAATGATTTCAGAAAAATCTGGGAAATCTTATATGAACTGATACAAAGTTAAGTGAGCAGAATCAGGAGAAGACTATACACCATGGGTAGAGAATCTTTTTCCTATCAAAGGCCATTTGGATACTTATAACATCATTCACAGGCCATACAAAATTACCAGCTTAAAGAACTCAAGCAGTAGGAAGTTGTTGTCACCTGTGGTTGCCTTGGCAGGGCCAGACCAAATAATTTTGTGGGCCCATGGGGCAGACTTTCCCCACCCCTGTTGTACACAATCAAAGCAATATTGTAAAAATGATCCTTGAAGGACTTATCTACTTTGATCAATTCAATGATCCAAGACAATTCCAAAGTACCCATAATGAAAAATAATATCCATCTCTAGAGAGAGCACTGATGAGCTCTGAGTGCAGATTGAAGCATACTTTTTTTCACTTTCTTTATATGTTTTGCTTTTTTTTTTTGCAATATGGCTAATATGGAAATATGTTTTGCATGATCTCACATGTTTGATATCCTATTGCTTGGTTTCTCAGGGGGTACGAGAGAATCATGCAAGAGGAGAGAATTTGAAACAAAAAAAATTTTAAGATTGTTTAAAATAAATACATAATTTTTTAAAAGAAAAAATATTATTTATCTATTCCAAATTGCTGTGGAATGCTATTCTAAGTAAGCCTCAAAAGTCATACAAGACAAATCTGTACCTGAAGAAACTAAATCTGCCACCACAATATTCTTTAGCATACTAATAAATAATTTTCCCAATAAATGAGGAGTATGGTTAGAAAAATATGCCAAGTCTGAGGGCATCCTTGACCATTATTGACAATTCATGCTCCTTTCCAATTCCTTCTGCTGTAACCTAAAGACAACTATATAAATGACTTGAGGATCTATGGTTTGTTAACTATCTCCAGTGTATACTTTTGTTCAATTGTGTCCAACTCTTTGTGACATAGTGGACCATAGCTTATCAATATGTCCATGGAATTTTCCTGGCAAAGACACAGGAGTGGCTGGCTATTTCCTTGTCCAGTAGATAAAGGCAAACAGAGGTTAAGTGACATGGGCAATCACAAAGCTAGCTATTATCTAAGGTCACATTCAAACTTAGGACTTCCATACTCCTGGATCAGGGTTTTCTATCCACCAAGGCTTCTAAGTGCCTCAAGATCAGTATATAGACTGTCCTTTCTAGCAACTGAGACCTGGATATATCCTTTGCCCAGAATCTCTCTTTCCCTGCCCTTGTTCCACTATACCCTTACCCCAGATGTCTCATTTTGAGCCATGGGCCTACCACTATATGAGTGAAGATAATAAACTTCTATTTTTTTATGTTATTAGCCTCCATGATTCTTTCCTAAAATCTTCTTCCCAAGCTGTTAGAATGCATTGGAACAGATAGCTTCCTCAAAGCAATTTCTTTTCTCTCTTAACCTGAGAATGAGTAGCATTAAGACTTTGGAATGAAGAAGAGGCAGAAAAATGATGGTAATAAATGTTGGAACCTATTCTATGGAATTTCTACAGGCCCTTGATTTTTTGAAAAGCTATTTATAATGTTGCCTAAAGGCCTGATCTTAAAATAGCTGACTCCAGTAGCTTGTGTAAATATTACCCAAACACTGATGAGGCTATCTGAAGAGAAAAGTCATTAGAAAAGGGTAAAAGGGCCATTTCTGGCATTTTTACTAGAGCCCTAGATGTCAACTTCTGACACTAACCCTAAAGAAAACAACAATATTCTTTGCATAAAATGTTGTGACAAGAAACATGCATATGTCTACCCTTTTGGGAAGTTTAAGAGACTTCTTTTACTATGGTGCTGTTAATTTGATAGTCTTTTTCATACTGTGCTGATTTTCTTTTTGTGAGGAGATGACTTTTGTTATCCCATGCAATGGTTCCCCCTCAAAGATAGCTACCTTCATTTAAAGCTATCTGTATAATTCTATACATGCTGTATGCACAGAGTCTCCTGCATTCTTGCCTTCAAAATGCCTGCGCTATATGATTACTTAATTTAGCTAGAAATGGAAGATTGTTGACAAAGAATCCCTGCTGAGTTCCAATGCCTGGAAATGAGGCTTTTATGAAGCAAATCATATTTGAAGAAATGACTAACAATGCATTTTGCCTTATATAGTGACATAATATTTAGCTCTGTCACCGAAGTATAATTGCCTTATTTTTACGATGTTAGTGCTCTATTGACAAATATGGATTACCTGAAATAAGTAAATTCTGCTGGAGGAAGTATGTAAAATATTGGCAAACATCATAGTTTTTAAAAAGTGAACATGCTCAGTTTTACCCCTTACATTAAAACTTACAATCACATTTCTTTTTAAAATTTAATTTAATTTTTAAACAATAGCTTTTTATTTTCAAAAGACATAGAGATAGTTTTCAACATTCACCCTTGTATAACCTTGTGTTCCAATTTTTTTCCCTCTTTTCACCTCAGCTCCCTCCCCTATACAGCAAGTGATCCAATGTAGGTTAAACATTTGCAATTCTTCTAAGCAGATTTCCACATTTATCATGTTGCGCAAGAAAAATCAGATCAAAAAGGAAAAAAAATGAGAAAGAAAAAAAAAAACTAGCAAAGAACAAAAAAAGGTGAAAATACTATGTTATAACCCCATATTCTGTCCCCACAGTCCTTTCTCTGGGTATAGATGGCTTTCTCTATCATGTCTATTGGAATTGGCCTGAATCACATCATGATTGAAAAGAGCTGTCAGTCACATCTCTTAAGAAAAAGAGGACTGAATGATAACACATCTATGTGGTTTAAAATCTCCATGGGGGTAGGTGAAGGGATCCCAAGGAGTACCATGAGACAGGATCAATATATCTTTCCTTGGTTCACAATTCAACTTTTCTGCCTGTGAAATCCTGGGATCCTGTAAGGCAGAATATTCCACTTTTAAAATCAGGCCTGTCTTGTACTAACTCAAGAAAGATGCATAACTTTTTCCAGGATTAGGTCAATTAGCCCAACCTTTCATTTTACAGATGATAAAACTGAGGCTTAGATAATTTAAATGAATTACCAAAGGTCCCATGGCAAGTAAGCAACAGAAGCAAGATCTGAATCATTTTTTTCCCTTAATTTCCAACATTGTGCTCTTTCTGCTGCACCATTCTTCCCCCTTGTCTGTTTCTTCATCTCTAAATTCAAGATAGTTTATACCAACCCTGGATATAAGAAAAGGAGAACCAGCCTTGGAGTTATGAAGTCCTAAATCCATGAGACTGAATTTTGCTGGCTCTGTCATCCTTGCAGTGCTACCAGGAGCTGATTTAAGAATTTTGCTTAACAGGCTAATTTCAGAAAAGCCTAAAAAGACTTGTATGAATGGATACTAAGTGAAGTGAGCAGAACCAGGAGAACATTGTACACAATAGCAGCAAGATTATGTGATGATTGACTGTGATGAACTTGGCTTTTCCCAAGACAATTCCAATAGACTTGGGATGAGAAATACCAGAGAAGGAAATTGAATGTGGAGCAAAACATTCTATTTTCATCTCTTTTTGTTTGCTTGATTTTTCTTTCTCAGGATTTTTTTCCCCTGTAGGTCTGGTTTTTCTTTTACAACATGACAAATATAGAAATATGTTTAAAATAATTGTACATGTGTAACCTATATTAGATTGCTTACTATCTTAGGGAGTGAGGATAGGAGGGAAAGAAGGAGAGAGAAAATTTCAGAAAAAATCTTACAAAAATGAAAGTTCGAAACTATCTTTATGTGTATTTGGAAAAAATAAAATATTGCAAATAGGAAGAAATCTCAAAGAGAATGCAATAGAGTGAGTGGGGAGAAGAAGAATTGAGAGGGAAGGGACCAGAAAAGACTCCTTTCAGAACAGATTTAAGCTGGGTCTTGAAGAAAGTCAAGAGATAAAGATGAGGAATATGAGGCAGAACCAGTGAAAAAGTTCAGTCAGGAGATCGATAGAGTTTCTTCTGTGAGGAACAGCAAGGAGGACCATGTGACTGGATCATAGAGTGTGTAGTAGTGGGGGGAGGAGGATAATGTATAAGAAGCCTGGAAAAGTAGGAGGAGGGCAGGTTGTGAAAGGTTTTAAAAACTAAACAAAGGATTTCACATTTGATCCTGAAAATAATACAGAACCATTGTATTTTATTGAGTAGGGAAGGTGACATAGTTAGACCTCTCCTTTAGGAAGATTTCTTTACCAGCTGAATGGAGAATGGGTTGGAGTGAGGAGAGACTTGAGGCAGGGAGCCCAACAAGCAGGCTGTTATAGTAGTCCATTACTTCCATACTGGGAGTTCCTAACAATGGTGAAATCATAAGTCTGGACTTCCTCTTCCCCCCTCACTTCCCTTTCTCCTCTTCCAAAAAATCGTTCAACAACAAACTACCTACCTTATCTACTTCACAGAGTTTTTTGGTGTGTGCTGCTTAAATGATGTATGTATGTGAAAATTCTTTGAAATATATGAAATGCCACAGAGATATAATTCTAGCTGTACAGTTATGATCCCATGACCTCTGTGATTCTTTTATTGTCATCATATGAAGTACAGATAGAATTCATCAATAAAGAATTCTCCTTTCATTTGGACTATATATAGGATGGCCCCCATGACATTGGAATACATCTTAGGAAACCCTCTGTCTCCCTGTTTTATATCTCACTTGATGGTTTATTGAATACAATTCCCTGGCAAGCTCTATCTAAAATAGTCTTGTGTAATTTTAACAATATGCTTTGCTACAGAAGAATTTCCCCAGGCTGTTTTCTTGAGGATGTTAAGTTCAGCTGGTTTCCCTTCATCCTCCCTTTCCATCCCTTTCTAGTTTCTGTGACTTTTCCTCATCCTGCTTCATTTTGAATCCTGGACCTCACCACCTTGTCCCTGGTTACTTCTAGGATGGCGAGATAATTGATTTAATATGAGAAGGGACTTTAAAAATCTTCTAGCACCATGTTCTTATCTTATAAATGAGGAAACTGAGATGAAAAAATTAAACAAAATGAAACAACACATTAAGGAAAAAAAAAACCCTACCTAATCTGCTATTAAAAAAGTTGGGAGAGTATCTTTTGTATCTTTTATTTGAAGTCAGGTTTCTTTGTTTTCTATATTCTTGCAATATTCAGTTTCAATTACTACATGATGTTTGCTAGTTTTTCCATTACATTGTTGTTGCTATTGTATATACTGTTTTCCCTGGCTCATTCTTCTTATTTCACTCTTATCTCAATTCATGTAAGTCTTTCTATGCTTCTTTATATTTGATGTGGTAGTGGTTTCTTACATCATGCCCCACAGTTTGTTTTATCATTTCTCAATTAATGTACATCTACTTTGTTTCTAATTCTTTTTATAATAACAAAAAAGGGATTGGTATGTTTTGATGAAGCTTTTTCTGTGTGCTAATGACTTCTTTGGAAAGAGTCTTAATCAGAAATTTCTAATTTCTTTTTAACTGAATTTAAACTAATACTTTTCTTTTTTCCCTCAATTTCTCCAAATACATGTAAAGATAGTTTTTAACATTCATTTTGAAAGACTTTGTGTTCTAAATTTTTCTTCCTCTCTCCTTTAACATCCCCCTCTCCAAGACAGTAAGTAAACTAATATAGGTTAAATATGTGCAATCTTTTAAATGTATTTCCATATTTATCATGTTGTGCAAGAAAAAAACAGACCAAAAGGGAAGAAACTATAAGAAAGAAAAAGCAAGCAAGCAAACAAACAAAACGATGAAAATACTATGCTTTGATCCACTTCAATCTCTATATAAACCAATATCTCTTTCAATATTTCTATTTTTCTGTTAATATTCACAAGCTTATTCTCTATGAAAAACTGCTATACTTCCTTCATAGATATTTTTCTTTATTGCTCTGGATAAATGCCAGGATAAGACATATCTTTTGCATTTTATAATGACCTAATGAGTTAAATATTAGATTTAAACTTATAGGTCTTAGAATTTAAAAGCCTGAAAGAATTTTAGAGATCATCCAGTCTATATGATTCATTTTACATGTGAGGAAAGGAAGATTTAGTTTCAGAAACATACCTTAAAATGGGATTTGAACCCATGTACTCTGATTCCAGATCCTGTACTCTTTCCAATCCTTCCATTCCATTGCCTCTGCAAAGCTAAAATAAAAACACAGTTTTAAGTGGCATCATTTGGAGACAAATAACTATATTTTTAGCCAAATTGAGCATTTATATTGGAAACTGATCCAGTTCTGGCCAAACTCAAACTGTCACCTAATTTTGTTGATATTAAGGAGTCTTAGGTCATCTCTAGTTATATGAATATATATATATATATATATATATTTAGGACCCACCAGGAATAATAATTTCTCTGGTATTCTTGAGTATGACATAATTTGGGGGATCCCTAGAGTAAGTACCAGGTAGGCACCTTCTCTTATCTAAGCCATATGAACTGATCTAGTATTCAGAGTTCTCAAGATGATCTTGAAATGATTGACATATTCCATGTTGTATCTGTGAAGACAGATTTCCCAGGAGAGCTTTTGGCAGAATAATTTTCAATTTAAACCTAAACAATGAAAATTTGTGAAATAGCTGTTCCATTGTGTTTAGGTCTACATGGGTGAGCATGGCTCCTCTATCCCTCCTATTTCAGAGAATCACTGACTTCTTGGTTGAGATCTTTTAGTGAGCAACTACCCATTCTTCAAAAAGTGTTTTCTGCAGGATATGATATGAAAATAGATATACAGGTGGAGATTTGCTTTATGATGCTAATTTTAAACTTCCTGTATATAATGTTTTGCAGGAAGAGAGTCTATAGTTAGCATTGATGCACAGTATTTTTGGGTCGCTATAAATGGATTGTGTTAAGTGTGAAATGAACAACATGAGGAAAAAACTCTTGCAGATATCAAGTAAATATGTTTTCTTAATGAAATAGCTACTAATGAATGAATGAAAACACATTTATGAAGAACCAAGTAAGGGCTGAGCATTACTGTAGGTGCTGACCATATAAATAAAGAGAGGCAGCCTGCCCTTAAAGAGCACTCTAATAAAGTAACAAAATGCATGTAGGGAAATAGTTGCCAAGGAAGGAATTTTTGGCTTAAGAATCTCATAGATGAAGCAAAGTATAGGATAGTCAATTGTCCTACTAATACCAATAACAATGGTTTAGCACTGTGTTTATTATTCCCAGAGAAAAAGCAAGAAGTGGTAAGAATGGAATAGGGAGTGTAATGAGGGGTTGCAGGGCTGCTCCTCCTGAGAGCAGATGGCAAAATGCCAAAAGTTCCAGGTTCTTAGTAGATAGGATGTAAGGCAAAGCTTGGAGACAGCTAAATATACCATAGAGGGTTAAATGAATTTTCACTCACTCATCCACCAATCAGGACAGCATAGCCCCACAATGGTGGCAATTCCAAAGCTTGGTGGGAAAGAAAATACTCTGGGAGGTTCAATACAAAGGTTAGCTATTCCAGATGAAAACAAGAGAAGTCAGAGGTAGGAAAGAATAGATTACAGAGCTCCTGATAACAAGGCTTGGAATTAACATATTCCATGGCTTTGCAGTTTAGGAGACATGAGGATTTCCTTTTTTGGCAGAGGGGGATTTCCTTATGCTTTTTCTTAGTGCAAAGTCAACCAAAAAGAGACATAACACAACATAGAATGTATGTTTGAAACACATCTCCTCTTGGGGCAGCTAGGTGGCACAGTGGATAGAGCACCAGCCTTGAAGTCAGGAGGACCTGAGTTCAAATCTGACCTAAGACACTTAACACTTCCTAGTTGTGTGACCTTGGGCAAGTCACTTAACCTCAATTGCCTCAGCAAAAAAAAAAAAAAAAGAAAAGAAAAAAGAAACACATCTCCTCTCCAACCACCTTGACTTTTCATCCAAAGATGATATCCTGGAGGACTTAATACTTTCATCTCTAGAGCACCTAACTCTAGGACTTTGTTAGCTATCCAAATGGTGTGGGAGTCAGCTGACAAAGATTTATCTTTTTTAAATAACTCTTTGTTCTTTTGTTTTTACATTGCCTAAATTTTGCTCTACATCCCTCCTTCCATAGAGTCATCCCATATAACAAAGAATTTTTAAGGAAAAAAATCAATTTAGCTAATCAATAAATTAAGCCATATAAAATTATATTTAATATTCCAAACCCATGTATCTCTCACCTTTGATAGGACATATCTTTTCCTGGTTTTACCAATAACTGTGTAACATATACAAACTGCTTCTGTTTTCATTTTTTATAGTATAATCTATAATATTTAGTCCACGTAGCCATTTTGAATTTATTGTGGAAAATGACCCAAAATTCAACAAACATTTTATAGATACCTACTATGTGTCAGGCATTGTGCTAAGTATTGGGGATGCTAAGAAAAACAAAAACAAGGCCTCTGCCCTCAAAGAGCAATGCCTTTCCCATTCTAATGAGTATACAACTATGAACATACGAGATATATTTAATGTAAACGAAAGGCAAGCTTGAAAGGGTGTGAGTTGTCTTGAAGGAAGTCAGAGAAGTCAGGAAAGAAGTGAAGAGGGAGAACATTCCAGGCATGAAATTTAGCTTCATTTGAAAAGGCACTTGAGTCAGGTCAAGTGTTTTGTAGGAAAAACAGCAAATGGACCAGTGTAGTTAAATTGTCTAATGGATGGAAAGGACAAATGTCTAAGAAACCTGGGAAATTAGGAGAAGCCAGTTTGTGAAGGGTCTTAAAAACCAAATAGAGGGGGCAGCTAGATGGAGCAGTGGATAGAGAACCAGCCCTAAAGTCAGGAGGATCTGAGTTCATATCTGGCCTCAGACATTTAACACCTCCTAGCTGTGTGACCCTGGGCAAATCACTTAACTCCAATTGCCTCAGCAAAAAAAAAAAAAAAAAAAATTAAAAAAGCAAGTTGGAACAATGGTGAAAGAAAGAAAAACTCATTAAATTGTATACCCAGTATTAGACCTATACCCCCCAAAGAGAAAATAATTAAAAAAAACACAAATAGAGGATTTAATGTTTGGTGTGGCAATAGTAGGAAGGCACTGAAGCTCATTGAGCAGGACAATAACAGGGTGAGACCTACACTTTAGGAACTTCACTTCGGCAGTTGAATGGAGAATGGACTTGAAAGAGGAGAAACTTTAGGCAGGCAGATCATCATTTAAAAGTCCAGTTGTGAGATAATGAGGGCCTTTATTAGGGCGGTGTCTATGTAAGTGGAGAGAAGGGGATATATATATATATACATATATATGTGAGAAATATTATGAAGATATAATTAAAAGATTTGACAACAGATTGGATATATGGGGTGAATGAAAATCTCAATGATGAAACCAAGGTTGAGAGCCAGAGTGATTGGAAAGGTGCTCTTGAGGACAATAGGAAAGTTGGAAAGAAGGAGGGTTTGAGGGGGAAAAATTAGTTCTGCTATCGATATGTTGATTTTGAGATACCTAGCAGACATCCAGTTCAAGATGTCTAAAAGGCAGTTGATAATATTAAATTAGAGCTTAGGAAAGAGAATAAGACTATATATGATCTCAGAATCATCTGCATACAAATGATAATTCATCAGACATCAAGCAAGATAGTACAATGAGAGAACAGAAGAAAACCCAGGGCAGAGTCTTGGGAGACAGTCATATTTAGTAGGTGTAACCAGGATAAAGATTTAGGAAAGGAGACTGAAAAAAATCTATTAGAATCAGTAGAGGGTGGTGTTAGAAAATCATAAAGATCAGTTTCCAATAGTAAAGAATAATTGATAGTGTCAAGGGTTGTAGAGAGGACAAGGATGAGGATTGAGAAAGCGAGATTAGAATCATCAATTAAGATATTTATAATGCTGTGAATAGCAGTATAAATGATGAGGTCAAAAGTTAATTTGCAGAGAGTTTAGAAGAGAATGAGATACCTGGGCTGAGGCTGGAAGATCGCTTGAGTTTATGAGTTTTAAGCAACAGTGGAATGAAACTAATTGAGTGTGTACACTGAGTCTGACAATCACTGAAGGAGCCCTTGGGAGGGATAAACTAGCCCTTATCAGAAATGGATTAGGCCAAAACTATAGCAAATAATAGTATGATTGTGTCAGTCCTTGTAGCCAAGGATAGATTTCAAATTTCAAAAATAAAATTTCGAATTTTGATTTTAAAAATATAAAAAAATGAAGGAAGAGAAAGTGGAGTCATCTTGTGTAAATAACCTTCTCAACAGAAAAAGAAATATAGGCTAATATCAAACAGGAATAGTTGGATCAAATGAGGGTGCCTTAAGAATGGGAAAACATAGTAATATTTCTAGACAGCAGGAAAGGATCAGTAGATAGGAAAAGATTGAATAGATAAAGTAGTGATAGAGGAAACGATCAAAAATAGGAAACAGGATAAAATGGAATCAAGGGTGCACATATAAAATTTGCCTTGGCCAGGAAAAGAGTCACATGTTCATATGAGACATAGCTGAAGAAGAAAAATGTCTGGGTTAAATGAGTTGGGACAACTAGGTGGTACAGTGAATAAAGCACTGGGCTTGGAATCAGAAGACTTATCTGCAAGAGTTGAAATCTGGTCTCAGATATTTACTAGCTGTGTGACTCTGGACAAATCACTTTACCAATATGCCTCAGTTTCCTCATCTGTAAAATGAGCTTGAGAAGGAAATGACAAACCATTCTAGTGTCTTTATCAAGAAAACCCCCAAACGGGATCACAAGGAGTCAGCTACAACAACAATATTTGAGATGAGAAAAGGGAACTCCCAGAGAATGGTCTATATTTTGGGGGTGAATCATGAAGTGAGATAATTTAGAATAACTTTTGTGTTGAGGGGAGATAATGAATCATTTAAAAAGGTATGAAAGAATTTATAGCATGATGTCCCCTAACATTCAAAGCATGATAAAAATTGCATTAGATTGGTGTAGTGGAAAGAACTGTCTACCTGAAGTCAGAATGGTTATATTCAGATTTTCTGTCCTCTAAACTGGTTATAGGACCATGGGCTGATCACATGCTTTCTCTGAGTATCAGTTTCCTCATCTAAAAGATGAAAGCAATAATACTTTAGTGACACTTCTCAATAACTCACTATAATTCTTACTATCATTCCCAAATATTTCTTCTTATAAGGAACTGTGCAGACCCCATATTTGGCAAATAATTAATACAAAAAAAATCTCTCGAGTAGAAAAAGTCCATATTTTTGATATGTGTACTTTTATGGTGATTATTAAACCAGTGTTTTAAAACCAGACAGCTTGGCAGGTCTCATTGACAGCAGTAGTGGATACTGTCAACAAGGCACAAAAGGTGTTTTTTACCTTCTTGGTACTATTTGCTTATCACTATAAAGCATTAGTACAATTTTATCTCTCCAAAAATGATATTCTCTTAAATACTTCATGGCACCACTCAGAAGGTCAATCTCTGGTGCACACAGCATGCACCCATGTATACAACACACACAGTGAGTAATAAAAATGCAACAATCTCTACAGAATGGTATGGATTTTTTTTTAAAGAATTGAAACATAAAACTAGAGTTATAAATCAGCCATTAAGGAAAATTTGTCAGATACTTAAGGAACTGTGCCTGGAAATGCAGTAATCAGTTAGTCTCTCCTTCTTGGCCCTCAGAACTGGCTGTATTTTTAGCCTTCCTGACAAATTTTGTCTACTTTAAAACTTGACTTAGGGTTATTATGCCAGCTGGGTATTGTATGGTTTTCTAAGATGCTCTTGGCTCTTCTCAGAGAAACAACACCCTTAGTGAGCCTCAGGTTATCCACTGAACATTGACCAGGCTTCAGATGTTTTTCTGTTTTTTTTTTTAAATTTAATTTCTCTAAATAACATTGGACACATGGCAAGACCCATAAAAAAGTGTTTCTGCCTGACTGACTTTCAGGGAGAAGATAGCTATTACCCAGGGATATACTGATAAATGTTTAACAAATAGGTCTCTAAATTTACACGAGACATACTTTTAAGCTGAATCTGAATTATTTATAATTTTCCATCATTTATAAGTATAGACAATCGAATTTGCTGATTTCCAAAGCATAACAACTAATTCTCAGAACGGATAGGAGCTGGTTCTGGCATACCCCTAATATGTATAACTCCTTTTTATTTTTTTCTGAAGTAAAAAAAAAAACATCTTAAATGTTTAATTTGAGAATCATAGAGTTTCAGAAATGGAACAGGGGATCAAGGGTCATCTATGCCTGAATAAAAATCATCTTTTCAAGGAATGATCATCTAGCCCCTGCTTTTGGACATACAGTGACAGGAAACAGGTCACCTATGTATAGTGTCAGCCCATTTCTCTTTGAGACAGCTCTAATTATTAGGATTTTTTTTTCCTTATATAGGGCCAAAATCTACCTTTGTAAAACTTTTTACCCATTTCCCCTAGCTCTGCCCTTTAGGGCCAAACTGAACAAATCCATTTTCCTTCCCACATGAAAATCCTTTAAATATTTGAAGATAATTATCTAGCCTCCACCCCCAGTCTTCTAGCCTGGCAATGTTTTCTAATTCTTTCCCCTCCCACCAGTCAGATTATCTTCCTCTGAAGCTGACTGAACATGTTTCAGATATAGCGCGACCAGGACAAGCTGTCACCTTTTTTGTTTTAGGTATTTTGCTTCTGTTAATGTAGCCTAAATTTGCATCTGTTTTTTAAAAAAAAAATTGTACTGTCATTAACACACTCAAATCATATTAAGGTTATTATCCATTAAATTCCCTGGGCTTTTTTTTTAACTATTGTCTATCCAGACCTCCTTCATCTAGTACTTGGGCAGTTTGTTTTTTTTTTAACTAAATATGGGACTCCATATTTATTTCTATTAAATTTCATCTTACTAGTTTCGATTCATTTTTATAACTTGTCATTTTCTTTCTTTCTTTCTTTTCTTTTTTTTAAACCCAATGTAGAAAATTATCCATTCAGCTTCCCAGAATACACAAATAGGGAAAAACAAAACATCCACATTTCTAACTGTAATTCTTCATACTTCTAGGTGATACATTGAATAAGAGCCCTGTGCCTGGAGTCCAGAAAAACCTGAGTTCAAATCTTTTCTTAGACACTTATTAGCAATGTGATCCTGAGCAAGTCACGTAACCTCTATCTGCTTTAATTACCCCCAAATGTAAAATAAGGCTGATGATAGCACCTATTTCCAGGGTTGTTATGAGGATAAAGTTATTGTAAAATACTTAGCACAATGCCTGGCACATAGTACACATTTAATAAATACTTGATTTTTTTTCTCCTCTGGAAATAGGGGATAAATTTGGGTTGGATGTAGGTAGGAAAAGAGATACTTTATTTTATTTTGTGGTAATGGATTCTGAGTGAAATAGCCATTTTAACAATCTCAATAGTCAGTGGATTATTGAATAAAGCTATGTCTAGTCATATCTGTATTAGTCTTATATAACTTTAATAATAATAAGAATAGTAAAATTTTATTCTCTTCGCTACATCTGGTCATAATGGAAGGAGGAATGATTGATTCTCTCAATTCTATCACTCTACAGTTAGTGGAACAGAAGTAATTTCCTGTCATTCCTGACAGGAATGACATTATGGACCCAGTTAGTCCAAAAAGAACTGGCAGTGATATTAAGGGAGTTAGAAGAAAAAGTAGGAGGACTTTAGATTCTAGAACCCTGCAAGATGTCGATATTGGCTCTTTATCAGGAGCTAAGAACTAACAATAGGCAGCATGATATGAGGAATATAAGACCATACAGGTTAGTAAAAGTAGACTCTGGAGGGAGATTGATGAGCAGTGCTGTGCAGATTATCCAACTAACATGAGTGTTTGAAGTCTCAAGGTCAGTAGTGATCCCATGCAAAGGACTCTCTCTGGAGGTGACTTCTTGGGCAATGACCACAGGCTATGGAAACTGTACTTGTCTGGGCTGGGAGAAGGGGGGAGAGTGCTTATAAGAAGTGGTGATGTGGTGTTAGAACCCATAACCTTTGTCTTTTTCATGGTTGTTGATCTTTAATTGTAATTACGTGTATTTATTCTTTCAGTCTTGTGCACTTGGTGATTATAAGGGAAGGTAGAGATAGTGAAGTTTCCAAGTCATCTGGATGAGACAAAGAGCTAGAAAGGTGAGACCCTGTCCCTTAAAGACAAAACCAAACTCAAGAAATAGTGATGTGCATCCTTTGTATCATGAGAAGGCTACATGGAGAAACACCACATTTGAGGTGACCCTTCAGGAAACTTTGTTTTACTGAATCAAATGTTTTTTAAAAGGAATAAAAATGAACCTGGAATTTCACTGGAAAAAAAGGACTACCAGAAAGGGAAACTCTTGTAACCTGGCATTCTCTATAACTTATTTTTCTATAATTGTCTAGAATAATAAGAGGTCTGAGTGGTTTGTCCAGAATTACACACAGATACTCTGTTAGTCCAGTTCTTGTCTCTTTATCCATTAAACCAGAGGAGTCAAATATGTGGACCACGGGCCACATAACATTCCTGACTGTGGCCTGAACCAGATATATAATTCCTATCTGGTTTTAAAATGATGATATATTAATACAAAAAGAAATACGTAAACATGAATTTTTGTCTGTCAAAATGTGACATGTAGAGATCCCTAGGTACAGTTTAGTGGCCTTCACTACAATTTGAGTTTAGTACTCCTACTCTAGGAATATTTATGCCATTTTGCCTAAATCAATTAAAAACAGACACATCAGGATCTTATTTTCTCTATACCTCTCAATCAATTGTGTAGTTCAGGTTCACAACTTAGGTGTCAGTTTTCTAACATCTTACTTCCCCACATAAACTCTGCCATTCAGGGATACTGGCCATTGTTATTCCCTATATCCTATCTCCTAAATCTACTAGTTCTCTCCCACAATCTTCCTTCTTATTTCTTCCTCCTGGCTTTCCTGGCTTCTTTCAGATCTCAGCTAAAGTCACATTTTCTTCAAGGAGCCCTTCCCAATAATTTTTAATCTTACTCTCTAAGACCATTCCTGATTTTTCTTGTATATATTTTGTTTGTATTAGTTGTTTTCATATTGTCCCCCCCAGAGAAAACTGGATTTCTTGAGAGTTTTTTTCTTAGTACCCTTTGCACTTAGCATAATACCTGGCACATAGTAGGCATTTAACGTTAACTGACTTAGCAGAAGATAGTCTGTTGTAGAAAATCCTCTGTGAAACTCTGTTCTTTCCTAATATTTTCATCTAGAAAATCTGTACCATGTACAGAGAACATTTTCATAAAAGGTTGATAGGAATGACAAAGCAGGCATATGTGTTCATCTTGACCATTCTACCTCTCTCTTTTTTAAAGTAAAAGTACCATCTGTGATATTTTTCTTTTCTTTCTTCTTTGGAATACTTCTCTCTCTTTTTTATTTTTTTAATATTAATACTTTTTATTTGCAAAACATATGTATGGGTAATTCTTCAACATTAACCCTTACAAAGGGTTTCTGTTACAAATTTTTACCCCCTGCTCCCCACCCCTCCCCTAGATGGCAGGATATCCAATACATGTTAATTATGTTAAAGTACTTAAGAAATCGAATATATGTATACTTATTTCCACACATCATTTTTTTGTGCAGAAGAAATCATATCTACAAGAAAGAATAATCCGATAAAGGAAATACAATACAAGCAAACATCAATAGAGAGCATGAAAATGTTATGTTGTGATCCACATTTCACATCCCTCTCTCTGGGTGTATATGGCTTTCTTCACTGAACAATTGGAAGTGGTTTGAAGCATTTCATTGTTGAAGAGAGTCATGTCCATCAGAATAGATCATCATATAGTATTGTTGTTGCCGTGAAAAATGATCTCCTGGTTCTGCTCACTTCACTCAGCATCAGTTCATACAAGTCTCTCCAGGCCTCTCTGAAATCGTCTTGCTGGTCGTTTCTCATAGAACAATAATGGAATACTTCTCTCTTTGAGACATCTTGAAAATCACTGCTTAAATGGCTTTAAAATTGTGTAGCCTCCAGTATGAATTTCATCTCTATCTAGTACTCTATATTATACCAAGCTATCCTTTTCTGTTTGGTAAGGTCAAATCTCTCTTTCTCTTTGGCTTATTCACCTTTGATTGACATTTCCCTGTATAATCCATTGTTAACTGTATTGGTAGTATTTAAATGTGGTTGTATTATAATTGTTAATGAACAAGAATTGTTATAAAAACAATTTTAAAAATATTTTATATATGGTAGATTTGTTCCATTTTTTATCTATTCATCCCCTTTCAATTTCATCTTCAATTGCTCTTGAGATAAAAATTACTTAGCTATATATCTATTACATTAGTGACTCTCAGGTGAGGTAGACAAGAGTCCTATTCTACTCTGCCCTGATCAGAGCATTAGATTATTATGTCTGTTTCTGAATATTATATTTTTAGAAGGGATTGACAAGTATTTTATAGCCAGAGAACAGTGATTAGAATGGTGAGCATACTAGGCTTAATTCTAACTAAAGGAGCCTGGGTGATCTGGACTCCAGGGACAGTGTAGAAATTAAAAGGAATGAACCTACCCTAAATAAAATAGTACACTGTGTTCACAAAACAGAACTCAGGTTAAAGCAAAAGAATTTAAAACAGAGATATAAACTTAGCCTGAGGTCTCTTGCTGGCTGGTTGGCAAGGTATAGCTATGAGCCTGACTTACAAAAGAGCTGCAATAACCCTTGGGACAATGGGCTAAAAAAAAAAGAGTTCACTTTCTCTGTGGGAAAGTCAGATAAATGCAATTCAAAGGCACACCAGGAGATGGTAGCAAAAAACAAATAGAAAGCAGCACAGTGGACAGATCCAGCAGATGGTAGCACAAAAGAGACAGTTTCTCTGAGGAAGACAAGTAATTTCTATCAAAACTTGCAGAATGCCTTTTAACTCAGTGACATCACTAGACTAACATATGATATCAACAGCCTTATAGAGAATCAAAAAGATTCAAAACTAGAGTCAGAGAGGGTTTTATCTGGAATATAGTCTTAGGAATTTAACCTGCTCTGGCTATACATGTTCCCTTTGAAAATAAATTTTCTTTCCAGACTTTTTATGGAAATATATGGAATAATGTACCCCTGTGTGCACTGGGGATGAAGGAAGATGGTTGGAATTTTCTTTATAATTTATTTTGTTACATTGCTTAATTAACTATTTTGCTTTGAATTAATGTGCTATCTGGTTAGTCTAGCAAAAACAATATTAGTGGTGGCTTGTGAATGAATTCTTTTTAACAACTATGTATCTTTTGAAAATTGAGGGTTACTTCACTTTTGATGGAATAAGGTTTGCTGCAAGTAGGGATTAGAACAATAAAAAGTAGAAAGTCTTTTTAGAGAGTAGTGAATTCACTATGCATTGAGATCTGAAAACAAATTCAGTCATCTTTAAGATTGAGTGTTTGGGGGCAGCTAGGAGGTGCAGTAGATAGAGCACCAGCCCTGAAATCAGGAAGACCTGAGTTCAAATCTGGTCTCAGACACTTAAAATTTCATAGCTGTGTGACCCTGGGCAAATCACATAACCCCAGCCTCAGCAAACAAAAAAAAATTGAGTTGCATGCTTTAGGTCAGGATCAGATTAGACCTCTTGCATCCCTTTTCATCCCATGATTGCACAGATAGTAGAGATTGTATAGAAATATTATTATAGGCTCGATCTTCCCTCCATCATTGGAACATTTATGAAATGGAAATTTTTCAAATTATAGATCATGTTGGATAGTAGAAGACTATACTGGCTTGAAAGCTACACCTAGACAAAATCCATAGGATGGGAGAAGACCCTGTTCCCTTGTAAAAACAGTAATCTCTTGTAAGCTTACCTTAGTCATCCAAGAAGAGGGAAAAAAGAACTCAAGGTTCTTTAGAACTCTTGAACCCAGGTTCAATAGAAGCTTGTCCAATAGTCAGTTTAAAAAAAATCTTATTCTGGAAAGAGAGTATGATGAATGGAAAGAATACTAACTTTGGACTTTTGACTCCAAGTTTCTATTGACAATGCAAAAAAAAAAAAAAAAAGAAGATAGCAACAGAAAAAAAAGTTCTTTGTTTCCTCTTCTTGGTTGACTAAGTAAGCTGGCAAGAGATTCTTGTTTTTACAAGGGAACAGCGGCTTCTCTCTATTCTAAGGATATTGTCTGGGTACAGTTTCATGATTTAAAAACTGAGACTCCGAGTGAGACTCTTAGCCACTCTAGCTTTTAATTTCCTCATCTGTAGAATGAGTTGGATGGATTAGATGAAATCTAACATCTCTTTGGGACAACTACATGGATGAGAACACTAGACATGGAAACAGGAAAGATATCTTCAAGAGTTCAAATCTGGCCTCAGACACTTACTGTGTGACCTTGAGGAAGTCACTTAACCCAGTTTGTCTCCATTTCCTCATCTGTAAAATGAGCTGGAGAAGAAAATTGTAAACTACTCCAGGACCTTTGCCAAGAAAACCCCGCTAGGGTCACAAAGAGTTGGATATGACTGAAACAACTCATCATCAACAACAAAATTCCTTTCACCTTGAGATCCTTGGAGGAAATCTTTTGAGAAAAGACCATCCACTATCAATCCTGCTTTTAGTCCTAATTGAAGACTCCAGGAGAGTAGCTTTTCATGCTGTATTTCTTCACTCTGGACACCTGATTAATTTGGGGCAGCAATGGAAGCAAGGTGAGGAGAGATCAGCTATTGACAACTTTTTAAAGTGAAAAACAAGCAAAACAAAAGCAAAGCCAAACACTGACCTTGATCTCAAACTGATCAAAAGATTTGTCTTTTTTATTTGATCCTGAGAGAATCATCCATCTTTCCTTAAAATATGGGCATTTTTCAGAGCTTCAGGCTGAAGGTCAGTTTGGACAGTCTGATGGTGACAGCAGACCAAGAAAGATAAGAGAGTCCCCAAAGCTATCCATCACCTGAATAAAAAGCCAAGCAGCAGGTATTGATCCTGTCTTTGGAGATAGGTTGAAAGGAGAAGGTAAGGTCACAGCATAGCAGCTCCCCAGGAACTATGAAAGAGGTGAGACCATGATGAAGGGGTAGAGACATGGGAGGCTGGCTCATTCCATGCCCTGTGGAAAAGGTATGAAAAGGCCTGTGGGTGCCTTTGCATCTTCTAAATCAAGGAAATTCAAATGGAAGCCAATGAGCTTCAATTTCCTGGCAGAAGCCAAGCTGACCCTTGCAGAGGAGGAATCAGAGAATAGGAAGGCAATTTGAAACTACAAAATTGATATCTCCTGGATCATTTTGGCAAATCTGGATGACAAAGGGCTCATTTTACAGTTGATAGCAAATTCAGGTGATGTAATCCATGAGGCTGTAATCAAAGTAAGTAGGGACCCCCAAAGAAGTCCTGCATCAGTGAACTTTATGGCAGTGTCCACGGATTAAGAATGGATCATGGAAATGATGAGGTTTAAGTAGCTATAAATAAGCAAACCACCCATAGAACAATTAGTTAATTATGAATCCCACTCTGTTTCTATAGCATTCAAGTAAGAGCACAAGGATTAGTAACTGGGATTTCTGGGTATTCTTGTTCTTCAGAGCACCCATGATCCCTACTTCACTTATTTTTTTTTTTTTTGGAGGGGGGAGAGGGAGGTATGGAAGAGAGAAAGTCCAGAATTGTGAATTCCTTGGTATGAGAAACTCACTGGTATGGAAATGCCCTTCACCAATATCAATTGGCAACTCATCTATAAGGTTAATTTTAGAGTTGTTTAGTGGAAATGAAAAATGTTTTGCTTGTGGCCACACAGCTAGGATATATTAGATACAGAATCTGAACCCAGGATTTCTTAATTCAAAGGCCAGTCCTCTATTTCCTATATCCCACTACCTCTCATCCTTTTAGATTTTGTAAAATGTCTTCCACAAAGAAAGTGAATGATTTTTGGCTTATTCTCATGACATGTTAAATTGGAGTCCACTGATGTATGGATGTTTGCGTCATCACTCTAAACTAAACATGGCTCATTGTTTCCACAATAAGTCTGGGTTTTTTCACATTGACTGGCACATTTCAACCTCTCTAGAAGCTGAATGAGTCTTTAATGAAACGCTAAAGTTCAGCAAATTTAGTTAATCTATCAGAATTTATGATAATCAAAATAATGCCATACTTGCACTGGTATTATAGAATTTTAGAGGGGAAAGACCTTATTGATCATGTAATCCAACTGCCTCATTTTTAAATTAAATTAAATTCAACAAGCATTTGCTGTTTATCTTCTACTAGGTGATAAGAATAGTCTTGTAGAAAAATAAGACACAAAAAACTTTTAACATTATCCACAATACATGCATAAGAAAAAGTCTTTTGAGCCATTAACTAATTGGGAGCAGGGGTTGACATTTGAGCTGGACTTTAAAGGATAGGTGGATTTCAATAGATTAGGGAGAAGGCATTGCAGACACAGAGATTAATACAAACTAAACACACAGAGTCAAGAAGCATGGCATGTGAATGAGAGAAGACAGTAAGGGCAATTTGCTTGAAATAGAAAAATACATGGAAAGAAATAATGTTAAAAGGAAATATGGCACCAGATTATGAAAAGCTTACAACACCTAAAACCTTAATAAGCAGATCACCAATAGGGCAATATGCAGTTATAGATTTCACTCAGGTTATTTAGGACAGAGCTTATTAAACTTTTTCTATTGCAACCCCTTTTTTGTTTAAGAAATTTTTATATGACCTCAGGCATATAGATACAAATCTAACATTTACTGATAATAAATCATGATTTCATGACCCCCACTTTTAGTTAAAAGACTCAATATGGGGTTGCTAGGATTTAGGAGACAAAGGATATGAATTTTTACTTGGTAGGCAATGATTGTAATTTGGGAGATTAGCTACTGTAAGTATAATATCAGTATGATATTTACCTTTATTCCCATTCTCTGGGCTAGTTCAATCAACCCCAACTGTCTCTCATACTGGCAGGTCTGAGGTTCCTAGACAGAAAGGCCATGCCCATACTGTTATCATTCAAAACTCTGTTTACTTTTAAGGTCATAAGATGAATCTAGGTGTAACCTGATTACTATAATACCTTTAACTCTTAAATATAATATGTTTACTAGATAAAGCAAAAGCAAGAATAATCAAATTTCACAATTATTCAAAGACAAAAGGAGCAATGATTATAACATTTATATAGTGGAAGATACTAGAGAAGAAATAATCATCATATAGTTTACTCATAAGGCTGGGTCACACCTACTTACTAATGCATGCTGTAACTGGTGAGATATGGAAGGCAACAAAGGCTTAGGGAAATCTACTTGGGAGAGAAAGTAGAGAAATTAATGCTCTTGAGTTAACTATCAACTCAAGACTTTTTGTTCGTAATCTTTTCAGAAATTGTCTGCACCACATAAAGTTGTTTTTCTGCTACCTGCCCTCCTTTCAGGACTTAGTCATTTCTCAGCAATGCAAAACCATTCATCTTCTTCTCTTGAGTCAATGAAACAATAACAGGCTCTTTTCGCTCATAGCCATCTTCAACAGGGCACTGAGAAAAGTGTTACACTTTTTCAGGGACAAGTACCTTAAACCAAAACTCTTTAGATCTACTAATAGCTGGGGATTCTGCTCTGTTCTATTAGCTCCAGTCTCTTATAGTACAGCTCGGAACAAAACAGATACAATGCATATTTTTTTCCTTTACTATTTCTTCCTCTCAAACTAGAGAGGGCAGTAGAAGGCAACATAAGCAGATGAGCTGATTGGCCACAATGCCCTGAAATCTTCTACCTGTCTGTACTCAGTACATTCTTTTGATGGGGCAATTCTTTCTATCCAAGCCTTATAATATGTCTGAGGGATAATGTATACAAGTGGACTTCTAAATTTGGTAGTTGTATGAAGGAGGAAGAACACTGCATGTGTATTAAAATTTTATCATTTTCCATAGATCAAAAGCTGTTTTATGTATGCTGATGGAAATGTGGATTTTGTTGCTAGAAATGGTATTCTAAGATATTGATATATTACAAAATAGAAATAGGATAGGAGAATGGAGCCACAGACAACTCAGGATCTGAGGGAAATGATTTCCAAGATAGAAGGTGACTGATTATAAGCAATCTGGCTGTTTAACCATTCTTTATAATACTATGATTTTCAAAGGATAATCAATTGTTTTCTAGTTGCTTGCAGTTGTGGAGGAAGGAAATAATGATTTATCCTTTCTAGTTTATTTTCTGCAGAACAATAGGTCCTAGTAAAGGCAGCACCAATATAAGGTATGTTGACTTAATTGAGAAGACAGCTATTTGTTGTTATCAGGATAGAACCCCTTGGTTCAAAATAAACTTGTCCTTTGAAAATAGACTTCTACCAAGTCTACCGGACCATCAGAGCTTAGAATGTAAAAGGTGTGGTATTGTTTCCAACTCATTGTTGGGGGAGCTTAAGAAATGGCAGAAGGAATACAACCAACAACTTATTAGTCATTATGCCTCCTGACATATGTTGAATAAGGCTCACAATAGCTGTCTCTGGACTCCTGTTGCCATCTCCATCGATGTTGACTTAAATGGGAAAGGAAGTAAAATGGAGATAAAGTGAACTGAATAAAATAGCTAGAAGTGGAGGAAGAAAAAGATCTAAAACCAAAGAAGCTTGTCGAGTGACTATAAAACAATCAGAACCATTTTCCTGTGAAGGTACTAACCCGTCTCTGACAGCAATTCATATGTCATGGGTCTATGATTCTGACCATGTAGGAATTTCCCTCATATATGGAGAGTGCAATTTATCTATAACTCATATTATTAGAGATGCTTGAGGCTCCAAGAGATTAAATAATTTGCTTATGGTCACATAACTAGTAGTGAGATTCAAACCTAAAATTCTCCTGACTTTGAGTTCAGCAGAACACAATCTACTGTACCACAATGTCTCTCTTTTCTAAATTAGGCATATAAAAATATTGTCAATAAAGGCCATATAATTTAAATAAATGTATAGTCTTCCAAGCCTTCTACTTTGAAGAATATTTAGCAGGATGTCTCAGTTCTAGTATGTATGATATAATAAGCAATAAATCATAATTTTATACTACTCAGACATTAAAAATACTTAAAATTGTACGATAAAATGAAAAACTATTTTTCTTGGGATGGCTTAGGGTTCAATCTCTTTGGCTAACCTGCAGGACTTTGGTGAGATGGAATAACTTGACTTGGAAGATTCAAGATCAAATTCAATACTGTGTGCCTTTGAGGCTGACCACTATTTAAGCCCAAATGTTGTCTCTTTTATATTGTGAAGCAACGCCATTGTAAGGGATCAAAGGATGAAAATTTCAGTACAAATAAGGGTTGTTTCATCCATTTTAAAGGCAGATGTTTCCCGTGAAACATCAAGGTTCAAGGAGAAGATATTGGCGCTGATGACATGGAAGCTTGCGCAAGAAGAAAGACTTGCTTTTTCAAAGGCAGAAGAATGGCCAACAGTTTGATCTCTAATGTTTGTGTTTGCTACAGGAAATTTTTCCATAAGAAAAAGAAGGGAGCAAAAGAAGCACATTTTGATTGATCCATTTCTCAATACCTGATACTCAGAATGATACCAAATATTATTAGAACTTGGAAAATTTCAGCTAGAAGGCTTTAATTTATAAACCTATCAGGTTGATTCTTTTTGTGCTTTCCAAAGCAGCTGGTCCAAGCCTTTTCTTCTTTTCTCAAATATATAACACTATACTCAACTTCTCCCTCCCAAAAGGTGATCTTGTCTGCTCTTTAATGAAAAAATTAAGGCCACCCTCTGGGAACTCTCTCAATACTTGGCTCTATGACTCAAAACCCTCTACTTTTTTCACCTGTTCTTATCTCCTTTGCTTCAGTCACAGAAAATGAGGTAGCCTTTTTCCTGGCCAAAGTTAGATTTTCTAACTTTGTGTCCCTGAGTCCACCACTTCCCTTTTTTCTGGAAAGAGGATCAATAAATCTCTTTTTCTTTTTCATCTTCAATATCTATCTACTGACTTCCCCCCCCCACTACCTACAAATATGATCAGGTTTACTTATCCTTAAAAGTAAAACAAACAAATAAAAAAAAATTCTTGACTTGACCTTGCCATATCCACAAGCTACTGAGTTTTATCTCTTCTCCTTTTTACAGTGAAACTTTTCTTAAGTTATGTATAATCATTGCTTCTTGTTCTTCACATCACTCTGTCATTTCTCAATTCATTTCATTGTGACTTCCCACCCCACCATTGTGCTGAAACTGTTCTCCCAAGTTATTGATGTTCTCTTAATTTAAAAAGTCAATGACTTTTTCTCAGTCCTCTATATCTTTTGATGCCGGTAACAACTCTTCTTCATGTGTATAGTATGCATGATGAGAAGTAATATGAAATAAACCTAGATAGATAGGTTGGAACCAAGTTGTGGGGGCCTTAAATATAAGTCTAATGAACTGTGCTTTTATTGAAATTAATAAGGAACCAGTGAATAATTTTTGAGAAGAATACCCATGTCATACCTATGTCTTAGGAATATTATTTTGGCAACTGTCTAGAAGATGAATTAGAAAGGTGAAAGACTAGATGCAGAGAGACTAATGAAGAGACTATTAGAATAATTCAGGTAATGAAGGGCTTGAACTAGGGAGATAGCTGAGGTAATGGAGAGAAGGGGACCAATGTGAGGTTCGTTTGAGAAAGATTTTGATAGGAGGTGGAAGCTGACTGAATTTGAGGATATCAGAAAGGGAAAAATTAAAGATCTTCAATGTTATGTACCTGTGTGCCTAAGGAAATGAGATAGACAAATTTGAAGGGGGTATGGGTTTGTTTGGGAAGAAAATTATTTGAAATCATTAGATTTGAAAGTCATATGAATAACAAAATCACAAAATGACAAATATGAAAATATGTTTAAAAGGAATGAACATATTTAACCTATCAGACTGACTGTTTGGGAATGGGGGAGGTAAGGGAGGAAGGGAGAAAAATTTAGAATACAAGGTTTGAAAAAAAAGATGAATGCTATCTTTATATGTATTTGGAAAAATAAAATACTATTTAGAAAAAAAAGAAAGTCATATGCATAGCTGTGGTTATTGATCCCCTGGAAACCAATGGTATCACCATAGAAAAGAATATATAGAGAAAAAATATTCCAGGATAGAGCCTTAGGGAAACCCCAGCACTCATAGATGGGAAATGGATGATGATCTAGTAAAAATGTAATGGGATGAACAATTAAACAAGAAGGGGCAAGGTTATGTGTGTGTGTGTGTGTGTGTGTGTGTGTGTGTGTGTGTGTGTGTGTGATAGCACTACCACAAACCAGCATCAAAAGGTACAGAAAGGTCAGATAAGAGGATGATTGAGAAAAAAGACTTTGAATTTTTAAAATAAGAGACCATCAATAGTTTGGAAGAGCAGTTTCAGTAGAATGGTGGGATGGGAAGTCACACTGAAATGAATTGAAAAAAAATGAGGAATTGGTGTGGAGTGGAAGCATTGGTTATATAACTCTTAAGAAGATTTTGACTGTGAAAAGAAGAGATATAACTCAGTAGGTTCTAGTGAACAGTGTTTTCGAGGCAATTTGGATTAAGTGACTTGTCCAGAATCCCACTGCTAGTAAGTGTTAAGTGTCTGAGACTGTATTTGAACTTAGTTCTTCCTGACTTCAGGACTGGCAGGCTATTCACGACACCATCTAGTCATCTTGATCTACATCTTGCCACTGGATCCAGATGGCTCTGGAGGGGAAAGAGAGGCAGGTGGCCTTGCACAGTTTTCCCTCACTCAGATCCAGTTCACTTGAATATCATGGTATCCACTCCCTGCAGTTCTGGTCCTCTTCCAGAACAAAGAACAAGCAACAGTTTTTTGAGGATAAGGAGACCTGAGTATGTTTTTAGGTAATGGAGAAAGTACATCAAATTGAACTCTATTGTTCCCTGTAGTCTATATTCTATCTCCCACCTGTATGAATTTTTACAGAATATGCCTCGAAGGGAAACTCTCCCCAAATCTATTATGAATTTTCTTTGGACTGGGAAGACCAGATTCAGTGATCAAATTGGTCCTCAATGCTACCATGAAGCCTTACTTCCTTTTCCAATAAGTTAGAGCTCCACATTTTCCTAGAATAAAGCTTCTTAAACTGTTGCAACCCCATATGAGGTCATATAACTGAATGCAGGGGTCATAAAATTATGATTTATAATTAGTAAATGTTTGATTTGTAGATCTAATTTATATACCTATATGCCAAGGGTAGCATAAAAATTTCTCGGGTGAAAAGGGTTCATAAGTGGAAAATGTTTAAGAAACCCTATCCTAAAACACCTTAAGTCATCCTTTGCCTTCTTCACCTTGTATTCTACTTGACTGTGTATTTGTGGTATACCTCAACAGAATGTCAGTTCCTTGAAAGTAGGTGTTCTTTAATTTTGATTCTTGTGTCCTATACCTAGTAAGCATTTGGGATCACAGAACTGGAAGGTACATCAAAAGTCATTTAATTAAATTCCCTCCCTCTACAGAAAAGGAAACTGAGGCTCGTGGTGGTTAAGTGACCTTCCCAAGGTCACTGAGCTAGTAAGTATTGAAATATCAAAGATGGGATTTGAATGCAAGACCTTTCCAGAGCCAATACTCTTTCTATTATGCTTCAGCTGTCACATAATAATTATTAAATTGAATTGTTGGATCATCTAGCCCAACCCCCTTACTTTCCTATGAGGAGACTGAGAATTGGAGATGTTAAGTGACTTATCCAGGATCATAAAGCCAGTTAGGTCTCCTGATTCTTGCTCTAGTGCTCTTTTCTCTATGTTAACCCACTATTTGTCAAAATATCTCAAAAATGCTTCTGAATCTCATGAGTCTTTAAGGCTGGCAAGGGCTTTACTGATTTTGGTTCAATTGATATCAAAACAACTCCATGGAGTATGCACTAAAAATATGTGTTATTACTCTAATTTACTGATGAAGAAAGTGAATAGTTAAGGGATTTGCCAAAGACTCAAGGTGGGACTATTACTCAGGTCTTTTCTGACTCTAAGTCCAGTATGTTTTCCGACACACCACACTAGGCTGCTTCCTTATGGAGGTATATCTCTACCTCCCAATGGCTGTCACAAAAATAAGGCAGAAAGGATCAAGACTTCTGTGTTGTATATTATTTATTTTTTTTTTTTGCTGAGGCAGTTGGTGTTAAGTGACTTGCCCAGGGTCACACAGCTAGGAAGTGTTAAGTGTCTGAGACCAGATTTGAACTCAGGTCCTGCTGACTTCAGGGCTGGTGCTCTATCCACTGCACCACCTAGCTGCCCCATGTGTTGTATATTATTAAATGCATTTTGAGCATGATTGATGACTGTATTCAATTGATTTATATATACAATTATCCTCACTTTAGTAAATATCCCTTTCTAAAAGACTGGCTGACTAAATTTGTTCTCAACTGATAGAGCCACATCAATGTGAGCTCAAACTGATGGCATTAAAGAAAGCTATCTCACTGTCACTTACAGACGCCTAGAATCTTGATGGGAGATATATCTAGCCTAGCTTTGGGAACCCTTCTCATTTGTGCAAGTGAGCATTGAGATGAGGAAACTCAGAGCTCATATGACCCACACATAAAATTTAGAAAATTCTATATTTTACTTGTACCAAAAGCATAGAATGCAAACATTTAAAAGTGACTTCAGAAATTATTAAATGTGACATTAGTGGTCATTTTGGTTAAAAAAAATTTGTCACCAGTTCTAGGACCAGAAATTTAACTCACCACTGCTTCTATGGGAAAATCAGATTGTTTTCATCATTTGTTATTATTAGTAACTTTCCAGGAAAAATGCAATTTTAGGCCCACTGAGGTAGGTGGCTCAGTGAATAGAATAGTGGACCTGGAGTCAAGAAGACTTGATCAAATTTGGCTTCAGACATTTACTATCTGTGTTACCCTGGACAAGGCATTAACTTTTGTTTTGATTTGGTCCATTGGGAAAGGAATGGCAAATCACTTTGCCAAGAAAACACCATGTATGGGGGCAGCTAGGTGGAGCAGCGGATAGAGTACCAGCCCTGAAATCAGGAAGATTTGAGTTCAAATCTGGTCTCAGACACTTAACACTTCCTAGCTGTGTGACCCTGGGTAAGTCACTTAACCCCAATTGCTTCAGCAAAAAGCAAAAAAAAAAAACAAAAACAAAACAAAAAAACCACCATGTACAGTATGGTCTACAGTGTCACGAAGAGTAAGACATGACTGAACAACAACAAAAAATATATGTACTCATTGTATAGTACCAATACTTTATTTAAATTTGAAAAGATGTGGTATATAACTCAGCCTTTGAGGTTTGAAGGATACCTTAGACTCCTGAAAAGTTATATAAATCATAGATTCATTAATTCAGAACCGGAATGAATCTTTGAGGCCATCTCTTTCATATTATATTTAAGTATGTTAAAGCAGAGTCAGATAGATGAAATGATTTGTCCCATTAGTTGAATCAGGATTCAAACTGAAATACAATAACCCCAAATCTAGCATTATTTCAGTTGTCATTCTCAGTATCAACAGGCCTCATGCTGATATGTGGGGAATATTGTGTTAATTAAGAGTTCCTATTGGTTGTTTTCTTTAAATTTATCCTTAGGATTATTTCCTCTTTTTTCTTATACCAACCACAAACACCAAATTCCGACAATACTATTCTATTCGGTAGAGCTTCTTCATCCTCTTATTTATTCTTCTCTTTCAGGGGACCTCTGGATTAAAAGGATGAGTTTTTGAGGCCTCCTATAACTAGGTATCGTCCATTAAAAAAAAATCAATACATTGATTTTTCTCCTCACTAACAAAGATAATTTGCCACAAACACTGTGTTTATGGGAATTCATTCTGCTCTACTTTAGCCTGGAGGAGTTATTTGTCGATTGAAGGGGCAAAATAATAAAGTTCTCATCATTCATGTCTCTCCTCTCACCTTCAGCTATCTGCAAATTCTGTCAATAAAAATCTGTAAGTTGTTATCTCTGGAATCTGCCAGTCCACGTTTTCATAACTGTTCAAATGTAGAAGAATGTTATTTCAAAGAAGAAATGTTATTTTCTACTTCCTCTTCACTAAACAAATCTGGCATATCTGTGAGGTCATCAAAAAAAGAACAAGAACCCATGAAATCCATAATGTTACTTGTTAACAATCTACCTCTTCTCTGGATACTGGACATTTCTCTATAGTCTATCTAACACATTTTCATACCCAAATTCTTGTATCATCAATTTATTCAGTGATCCCATTGAATTAATCAATACTTACTCTCTCCCTAGCTATCACACCCAATAAGATGTACTTGAATAAAAACTATCCCACTCCCCCTTTTAAAACCCATAATCTCTGGTTGCCTCAGTGAGTCACTCAGGTATTTTGCACATCACTAGAAGAAGTCTGTAGAGACCACATAAGCAGCAAGCATGCCCAGTCTAGTAGTCTCTGACTACCTCCCTGATCTTATTTCTTATTTCTCATCTTATTTCTGACCTAGTTGTATCACTTGTCATCGTCCTCACTGCCACTGCTCCACATTCTTATCTCTTAGAATTTTCATTCTAGGTCTTGAACCTCCACTTGAGAAAAATAAAATGGGCAGTAATAAAGGCTATTGCTTTATGCCTTACTGGTCAGTCTGATGCCTTTGTGAAATCCCATAACTGCCTCAAAGGACTGGGACATTGTGCTGCAAAACAAACCACCATTATGAGCACAATAGGATTCTTTTTTTTTTTTTTTTTTGGCCCATGATCCCATGTTTTAAAGATGCTACTACATTTAAAGGTTAATTGCCTATCATTAAAACATCGTTTTCCAGAAGTGCCATTCATGTAAATACTAGTTGTACCAAGTTGTTAGCTGCATCTTACATTATTATTATTTTTTAAATGAAAGTAGCATTTCTTCACCGTTTTGATTTCTTTCATCAAAGCAAAGCTTATACAAAATGCAGGTTAGCACTTCTCCTTCCCTTTCAGGTGCTGTTAACTGCTCTTGATGCACTGAAAGCTTTTTTCCTTTCTATTTTCCTTTCTTGGTACTCAGACACCAACCACAAGCTCTTCTGCCTTCTCTTCCACTTCAATCAAAATGATGGGAGTGCTTACACTGAGTTATTCCTCCTCTTTGGGGTGGGTGATGGCTAATGTCTTACTTTTATCCAGAACTTCACCATAGGAACCTTTATCATTCTGTGTCCTCCCCTTTGCCCTTTCTAGCACTCCCCAGGCAGACCCCTTCCTTACACATATGAACAAAAATGCCAGTCCCTAAACGAAATAGAAGGTTGATAGCATACTATTATGAATTAATCAAATTGTATTTAGTATTTACTATCAGGATCCATGACAGAGATACATAACAAATTTTAATTGTCTTGGTCAGATGTTACAACAGGTACAAGAAAGTAGTTGGGTTAGTCTAATGAGTTAGAGAGTATATTGAAATGCCTATATTGAGTGAGTTCTTATGGAACTAGGGAAGGCTAATCTTTGGAATCTAATACCTGCTATTGTTTGACCTGTGGACCTGCAGCTATTATTTTATCTAATTAGTTAACAAAATCACATTTCTGGTAGTAGGAATTAATGAGGGAAAAAAAATTCCAAGACAAAACTTTTTTGTTCTAAATAATGAGAATTCATGCAATTTGGAGACTATATTCCATTTTGGATACATAACAAATACTGATTTCCTTAGGAAATAAGTTGATATCTATGGGTGCAACTCATTCCATGTATAAACATAGCTATTATTTTTTAATTGAATTGAACCCTTCTTTTGGGAAGACCTTCCTAAACTCTACTTACTGTTAGCTTTCTGTATTCAAATAACTCTGTGTGTGTGTGTGTGTGTGTGTGTGTGTGTGTGTGTGTGTGTGTGTGAAGTCAGTGAAGTTTTAAGTTTTAATAGTTTACATATGATATAAAGTATATACAATATATGTATTCATGCGTGCATACATATATATATACATATGTATATGTCATGCACATAGTTTCTTTACATGTTATAGTCCTTCCCAAGTAGAATATAAACTCCTTCAGGTCAGGAATTAACCAATATTTTGTTATTGTATCTCTAGGGGTAGCTCTAGCATGATGTTTCCTATGGGCATTTAAGAAATGTTGGTGGGATTGGAAATTACTGTTTGGTAAACATGAGAAGATGCAAAATAATAATCTAAATGCTCAAACTTAGTTGTGGCTTGCCCATTATACAGTTTAGTTCAGGGCCTTTCCCTGACATTCTACAAACCACATTTACTTCATTCAATGGAACAGGCTACCTTCTATCAAGGAGAGAACTCAGAAAGGGAAGTGCATCCCAGGATGGGCCTTGTTCCCAGAAAGAGCCTTCCAGAGTAATAATGAAATTTCTAAAGTACATGGGATTTCTTTTTTAGGCATTACTATAACATCACAGGTGATTAAGCATTACTTATACTATTTAAAAAAATCGTGCTTTTTATCCATCCCTCACAGACAGCAATACACAGGTGACTTGACCTTAAACTTAGGTAATTATTATAATTAAAGAGCTAATACTACATTCACAAGCCTGCGCAGATCCTTTCTTTCTGCCTATTGTCTAGAAACCATTATGCCTTGTACAATTCCTTTTCTATTCCTTGTTTCTTTGGCCTTCTTCCAAGATTCACTCTGTTATTATTTAAACTCTCTCTCAGTATGTTGGTATTTTTTTTGTGCTCTGCCTCTTATGACTTATGGATTATTCCCTTCTTGGGGAGATATTTTCCAGATCCATTCATAACTATTATTCATTCCACATGCCGCAAATATAATACCCACCTAATCAATCACCACTTCTACATTTGAAAATAAAACCATCCTTTCTTTATTATATTAGGCAAATTAGTCAAATGAATGTTTTCTAAAACTTGCTGCCTTTTTAGGTCCCTTGGCTCTCCGCCTGCCTTTTTCGACACCCACCCCCCCTTTTTTTGCCTTCTCCTGTTTGCAAACAGTACCAATTTCCTTCTGCTAGTGCTCATAGAGGATTTTGATCCTCCTGATTTTGTCATCTGCTTTGATGATCATCTATTCTTCCTTGTGAGTAACCCCTTTCCAATAAAACTGGGTGGGTAACAGAATACTGTCAAAGACAGAAAAGCTTTGACTTCCTCTCACCAGTGATTGAGTAGTGAAAGCCCTTGAAATTAAACAGGAAACTCGCCCCTCTCCGACGGGTTTTACTTTCAGAAAACACAGCAACCGCATAATCAATATTAATCACTGTGAATTGCAAAATTTCATTGTTGATGGTTTGCTTGGTGACCAGGGTGCTAAAAATGAGGGAAGCAGATTGTTAACTCAATTCTTTCCTTACCCACTCTGCTTTGCTCTACATTTTACATAATGTCTCTGTTTTATATTCTATTTTAAAGGAATTCCTTGCTTTAACTAACCCCTCTCCCTTTGTGTCATCTCAGTGTTTTCATTGATTAAGTCTATTTAAGAGCCAGCATAGGGAGAAGCATCTGTTACTAAGAGGAGTGTCATGTCCAAAATCTGTTATGGGGAACTCTAACTCCATACCTGACAAAGCACACAGATCTTTGGGTGTGTGTGTGTGTGTGTGTGTGTGTGTGTGTGTGTGTGTGTGTGCATGTGCACACATGTGTGTGTGTGTGTTTGTAAGCAATTAAATAGTGGTCTCACTATCAGCAGAGATTATTTTAATAGACATACAGTACTACTTTAAACTAAGTCTTCACCATCTGTTCATCTTAATTATAAATGCAAAAAGAACATATTTTACATTAGCATCAGAAAATAGTGAGATATTAGGGATTGAAAGGCCCATATATGCTCTTTGTACAATACTGAATACATCTGTGCTGTTTTCCTCTTCTTTTCATAATGCAAATCATAGAATGAAAGTGCCTCCTCTATACAGACCATTTCTTGATGCTGAAGATGGTTCTTAGGACACAGGTTCATTATAGTGGGATTTTAATAAATCATTCAATTAAAATCATACTTTTTTTTTCAAGTATACAGTAAGCTCAGGCTTCTGCTTATTGTTGGCACTATTTAGGCATCTTCACTTCCTTCTTATAAGAGAAAAAAAGATGTTGAGAACAGTGTATCGGCTCTAATCTGCTCCAATGCATCATGAGATAGGAGAGAAAAATCTACAACAGGAAAGAATTTCTTCCTTATGAAGGAAATGTAAAAGACACACAGGGTGCTGGAAGAATGGCAGAACACTAAATGTCGAGTTGAAAAAGCTTCTGGAGAGGTATACATTGCCCTTTGTTGATCTGGACCTTCATGGTCGGATGATCTTTCTATTGGGAGAATAATACAATATGGGAGGTTGTCGTCTGCAGTGATAGATGGAGCTTATGCTCAGTTGTATTTTCAAAGCTGGCGGATTCGAGCTTGATTTTTCATCTCATAGGGTGCAACTGAGATAAATCCATTTGATTTTTCAATAAGTAACATTTTCAGAAGCATTTTAGAAAATTGAGCCTCAAACCCAAGATAAATACCCAGGAAGAGCAATTACAAGGAAATTCAGTTATAGGGTCTCATCTGGAAAAATCACTTCCTTTTTACCAACTAAAAACAATTTAATCAAATGAAGAACTGTTTCCATTGCATTTCCATCATGCAGAAGATATTAGCTATTTCCTTATATTTATTAGAAGGCTATTTTATAATGGTGGTGAATCACTATTTGGTGGCAAAAGATAACTATTTAGAATGACAGCATTAACATGATGATAAGAAATGTGTAACAGGACCAGATATATTTCTCATGCTAGTACTATCTTTTTCTGTCAGAGAGATGATGCTCTTTACTTTGTATATATCATTCTCATCTGAAGCAAGCACCATGGAGAGCATAGAACTTGGTCAGACATTGAAAGACACCAAGATCATCCACTACATCCCAGACCATCACCAGGAATCTTGACTTCTGCCTTAACATTGGGCTTTGATCACTCTGGAAGCTCGAGGTTGAAGACTGAACAACTCTGCCTCATTCACATCCAATTCACAAGCAAGTCAAGAAATCACCTCATGATGTCACTGGACCTTTTTAAAATACAGGACACATATCAACATAGTCCTTTATAGCAGTAGTGCTGGGGTGGGTTAGGAAGCAAAGCTAAAGATCCTGATATAGAACCTGATCTCCATGTGGTTCTGTGCAAAGGACATTGAACTTGGAGTCATGAGATCTGAATTAAAATTCTCACTCTAACACTTATAGCAACTCACACAAACTTTTATATATACCCTTCCATATATACATATACATGTACATGCTCAAACACACACAAACACACACACACATATATCACTTAACCCCCTAAATCTCAGTTTCTTCATATAGAAAATGACAGGCAACTAATGAGCTCTAATATTGCTCTGATCTTCTAATCTTTTGGGTAGTCCAGGCATTAGCTTGCATTATTGCCACAAAGCAAACCCCTACAATGTTAGGTCATTTAGTAAATCCCTTACTGGACACTATTATCTCTTTCCTCAACATTGGAAGTACCCTCCAAGCAGATGTCTGATTTCCCATTATGGCAGTCCAAACTTGAAGTCTTTTTGGCTTATGACAGCAACTTATCATTTGCAGAGTTAAATACTACCACTATCTCTAAAGTTTGATCATTTCAATGACTTTGAGTCCTTTGTATAATTACTTGCTTATATATCTCACCTTTCTAAACTATTAACTACTATAGGACAAACCATATTTGATTTTTTACTGTTTCCCAATGAGAATTATAACTGGATAGTACCTTGGGGATCATTTAGTCCAAATGCTTCTTTTTGTAGGTGAGAGAAGGGAAGCCTAGAGAAATTATGTTTTTTTTCTGAAGATCTCTAATATAACAACCAGTTTGGATATCTTTTATTTGTGTCCCCAGAATCTGGCATATAATAGGTGCTTAATATATATTTATTAACTATTGACTGTTAATATTTTTAAAAATATTTATTTAAAATTAAATACAAAATAAGAAAAAACAAAATAGAAAAAGGCAAAAAAAGGAAACAGAAAAAAGGAGGAACATCATGGAATATTCAATATATGTAATAATAAATTTCCATTTCAAGAAAACATATATAATAACAAAAAATATTATATCCATGACTGTCCATTTTTTCTTTGTATCCTTATAAGTTATTATTTTGTTCTCTACTATGTACTTTTTGCTTTACTCTTTTTTTCCCCTTTCATCCCCCCTTTCCCTCAAGCAGGCAACAGTTAAGCTCTGTTAATAGTTAATCATTTCATACCCATATATCTATATACATACACATATATACCTACATGCATACACATATATATACATGTACATTCACACATACATAGAAATGCATCTAAAACAATATTAATATAGCTGACATGTAATGTAGATTTTTCTCTTGCTTGAATCTTTGTTTGACTTTATCTGAGATCAATGATTACTAGCCTTATTTTTTTTCTTTCTAACAAATTCTACTCCTGATCCTTGTGGTTGTGTTTGTGTACATCTCTTATTTCCTATCCCTGCTAACTCTTCTATTTTAGTTCTACTCCTTAATTTGCCTTGCTATTACTTAACTTCCCCTCATCCATAGATCCCTCCTTATCTTCTCCCTCCATCTTTTCCCTCCCTCTATATTCCATTACAACTAATCAACATACCTTATCCTATTCCCATTAATCTAAACACCCTTTTCTATCCCATCTTATCTTATGCCATGTTTTCCCTCCCTTTTTATCCCTTCCCCATTAATCTACATAAATAGTCCTACTACCAGTTATTCCCTTCTATACCTCATCTTATCCTATTCCCTCCACCCTTATTTTCTAATAGATTTTGGAGGTGCCAAAACCTTCATGGTAATTAGATAGATAGATATAGCTATAGATAGATATATATGTTATATGTATTGTTCCCAATTTAACCTCTTCCCGATCTGAGTAGGTTTTCAGAACTATCAGCCCTCCTCCCCCATATAATATCTCTATGTCAATTTTTCCTCTATACCTCATTCATATAGAATAATTACTAGTTTTACCTTTTCCTAGAGTCAGATCATACTTGGCTCTGCCCCAATCTTTCTTTTGAACTACCCAATTACAAATGTCAATTTTAGATGTATGATTTGTATTTCTACATATAAAACATAAATAGTTTATCCTTGTTGAGTCCCCTGAAATTAGTCTTTGATGTTGTCTCTTATATGTCAAATTTTCTATTGAGTTCAAGTTTAGTTGAGATAAAATCTTAAAAATCTGCAAGTTCATTAAATGGCCATTTTTTGGGGTTCAATATTATGCTCAGTTTTGTTGTATGATATTTTTGGCCACAGGCCTAGTTCTTTTGATTGATGATATGAAATATTTTAGGACCTGTGGTCTTTTACTGTAGCTGCTGATAAATCCTGGATAGTTCGAACTATAGCTCCAGCATATTTGAATTCTTGAAGGTTTTTTGTAACTTGTAAATTTTTTTTTCTTTTATCTGAGTGGTTCAGAATTTAGCAATGATATTTCTATGTTTTCTTTGTAGGATCTCTTTGAGATGGTGAGCAGTGGATTATTTCTTTTTCTACTTTCCCCTTGTATTCTATTACTTCATGACACTTTGATTATTTCTTGTAATACTGTGTCAAAGTTGAGGGGTTTTTGGTCAAAGCTTTCAAGCAGTGCAATTATTTTTCTTTTCCTTTCTGTTCTGTTCTCCAGGTTTGTTGTTTTTTTTTTAATAAAATGTTTCATATTATCTTGTATTTTTTCATTCCTTATATTTTGCTTTGTTTTTTCTTGGTCTCTTATAGTTCCATTGGTTTTCCTCTGTCCAATTCTAATTTTCAAAGAATTAGTTTCTTCTTTAAAACTCTAGAGCTCAGGGTAGCTAGGTGGTGCACTGGATAGAGCACCAGCCCTGAAGTCAGGAGGACCTAAGTTCAAATGTGGTCTCAGACACTTAACACGTTAAAGCTGTGTGACCCTGGGCAAGTCACTTAACCTCAATTGCTTTAGTATTAAAAACAACAACAACAAAAAACTCTAAATCTCCTCTAGTTGGTTGACTTCCTCTTCATAATCTTCTTATTTTTCTTGAATAGTAAATTTTTTCCTCAATCTCTCTCATTTGATTTCTAAAATATTTTGGGGCTTCTATAAATTCTTTTGGACAGGTAGCCATTTAACATTACTCTTTAGGGTGGAAGAAGCTTTTTTTTTTTAAAAACTTCAATATTCTCCTCTGAAGAGGAATCCCTGTCTTTCCTATTCCCACAGTAAGTTTCTATGATTGAGTTATTTTCCTTTGCCTGCTCATTTTATTAAAAATGAGAATGTATTAGTGTTATCACCTCTAATCCTGAGGTGGAGGGGGATGATGCCTCTGACTTTACTTCAGCTCTCCCCTCTCCCCTGGAACCTCCAATAAAAAACTCCACTTTCCTGGAAGTACTGGCAGCCAGCTGCTGGCCTTGCCCTACTGTTTCTGGACTCACTAAGTGTGTCACTCAGGGCCACATCTCTGCAGCATGGCTGAGTTTATCATTCCTTATCAGCCAAAGATCCCTCAAACTTCTTGGACTCAGACCCCTGTGCTGGAGGTGAAAGTTCCTGTGGTACAGGCTAAGGCTACCTTAGAACCCAGCTAGCTCCAAGGTCTTCTATTTGCTGTTTCTAAAGAGCTACCTGACAATGTTTACACTTCACACCTGGTTAAACCTCATCCTGGGGTCTTTTTCTTCCCATCTCCTGGGGTTGTACCAGGAGGAACCCTCACTACCCCAGTCTTATTTGTTTTTTCACCACTATATGTTCACCTTGAGGTGCAAATTTGTTCTGTTTGTGGAGGAAATCTGGAGAGCTTGCAACTTTTTGACCCATGCAGAGATCTTTCCAGAATCCTCCTGTTATGCTATTTTTTTTATCTCATCCATTCCTTTCCCTGTGCTCTTGTGTATGCCATTTCCCACAAAATCTTTCTGCCTGTACTCCATACCACATTTGTTGGTGTATCTGAAAGATATTTTCCAACCTATACAAGTTTATTGTCTTGTAAACTTTTTTTAAAATTTGAATTAATGTAAAGTGAGGCAAATGTGTCTCAAATCACTGAAGGAGTACTTCGTTTTCCTACGACAATGGTTTTCTAGCATTTCTATACTTTTACTTCCTACTAAAGGGGCTCCATTTTAACTCACCATAAAGTTGTTGTTTTCCTTATGTCCATATTTTAACCCCAACCAATTCACCTGCTGTACCACTACCAGAATAATCTCAAATTAGAAGGGATTGGTCTCTCCTTAGAATTTCTGTAGAACTTCCTAATCATTTGTACCCTTAAGAGACACTTTCTCTGTAGGTTCAGTTCTTTGGACTTGGAAGTCAGGAAAATCTGAGTTCAAATCTCACCCCTGACACCTCCTATCCATGGGGCACTGATAAATTCACTTAACTTCTCTCAGCTTCAGTTTCTTTATCTATAAAATGGAAATAATAATAGCACCCACTTCAGAGGGTTATTGTGAGAATTAAATTAAATCAAATGTACATGCAAACCTTAAAGTACCATATAAATTCCAGCTATTATCACTGAAAGGGCAACTAGTTGGTACAGTGGATAGAACAACAGACTTGTAGTCAAGAAGATTCATCTTCCTGAGATCAAATCTAGCCTCAGATACTCATTAGTTATATGACCCTAGCAACTCACTTAACTCTATTTACCTCAGTTTTCTAAAAGCTGAGAGATACCCAAAGTCAAAAATTCAATTCCTACACTGAGGGAACTCAGCTTCTATTGGGAAGAGGAAATATACACAGATATAGATGTATAAATACAAAGTTACATCAAGGAGAAGAAAACACCAACAGAATTGAGAATATCAGCCAAGGTTTTATGTATGAGGTATAACCTGAGAAAAATTTTAAAGGAAGTCTGTGATGTGAGGAAAAAATATGTTCCAGTTATGATGAGCCTTTCATGCAAACACCTAGAGGAGGAACAGAGACAGAACTCATGGTGGGGCTGATGAAGTCTATTAGAAGCTAAACAGAATCCAGTAGTTGGTCCAAACAATTGTGGAAGAAAACCCAATTACTTCTTCAGCAAATAGAGACATTTTTGCCTCAATTTACATAAGTTCAATATCAACAAAAGTTAGCTAAGCTCTTGTAATAATATATAAGATCTTATCCAAGGCGCTACGCAGGTTGAAAAATATTCTAAGATAACATTAATAATTATCTGCAGAAAATGATGATCACAAAAGGTTTCACTTTTCATCCAGTAAATTTTCAAAGATGACAAAATATGGAAATAGTTAACATTGGAGGCATTTGTGGAATTATGAATAAATCTAATCTTTTTGGAAAAAAATATGGAATTATGTGAAGAAAGTGACTAAAATGTCCATATCCTTTGACTGAAAGGCTACACACACACACATACACACATACATATAAATATATGTGTGTGTGTATGTGTATATGTATACCTCAAAGAGATCAATGATGAAAAGACAGATCTCATATTCACCAAAATATTTATTAAAAGATTTTTTTGCAACAGGAAAGGACAGTTTAAAAAAAACCAGGAGATTCCCATCTGATTGGGGAATGGATAAATAAGTTGTGGTATATAAATGTAATGGAATATTACTATGTTATAAGAAATGATGAATATAATGAATGCAAAGGAACTTATGTAAAGACTTAAATAAACTGATGCAAAATAAAATAAAAAGAACCAGAAAAATAATTTACATAACTGCAACTTTGTAAATGGAAAGAATTACAACAAAACAATCTAAACTGAATGACATGAAATTATAATCATCAAGTTTGATTCCTAAGAAGAAATATAAGAAGATTTCTCCACCCAAATCTTTGTGGTGGTAAGACACTAGTTGTTGAACATTGAATATAAGTGAGACTTTTTTTTGACTCTGTTGGTGAATTTTGACAAATTATTTTTCTCTCTTATTTTTAGTCTTTGTTATGAAAGATGAATTACTGGGAGGAGGTTACAGGAGAAATACGTTGGGAAATAAAGGTGATATAAAAACAAATTATATCAACAAAGTTTCATTTTAATTTTAAAAGGAGGAAAAATGAACACTACTCCTCTCCCATAGGCCTTTAGATTAGTCTCTATTTTGATGCTATATTATTTCTATATTCTGCCCTGTAGCTTTGGAGGGAGAATATATTGGTATTCTTATATTCTTAAATTAATTTTTGCCTTTTTTGTCATAGTACTGAGCAAACTCAGTAAAAGAAAAAGCATTCATCTTCAGATGGGTGTGACAGAATTTTTATTTTTATTTTTTTTAATAAAGCTTTTTATTTACAAAACATATGAGTGATTTTTCTACATTGACCTTTGCAAAAACTTTTTTTCCCCAAGCTTTTCCCCTCCTTCCCCCCACCCCCCACCCCTAGATGACAGGTAATCTAATACATGCTAAATAGGATAAATTATATGACAAATACAATACATGTATACATATCTATACTTTATCTTACTGCACAAGAAACATCAGATCTAGAAAGAGAAGAAGAAAAAAACAACCTAAGATGGAAAACAAAATGCATGGAAATATTCATAGAAAGTGTTAAAATGCTGCGTTGTGGTTCACACTCAGTTCCCACAGGCCTCTCTCTGGACCTATATGACTATCTTCATCGCTGAACAATAGGAACTGGTTTGAATCACATCATTGTTGAAGAGAACCATGTCCATCAAAATTGATCATTGTATAGTCTTGTTGCTGTGTATAATGATCTCCTGGTTCTGCTGATTTCACTCAGCATCAGTTCATGCAAGTCTCTCCAGGCCTCTCTGAAATCCTCCTGTTGGTCGTTTCTTACAGAACAATAATATTCCATAACATTCATATACCATAATTTATTCAGCCACTCTACAATTGATGGGCATCCTTTCAATTTCCAGTTTCTTGCCACTACAAAAAGGGCTGCCACAAACATTTTTGCACATGTGGGTCCCTTTCCCTCCTTTAAAATCTCTTTGGGATATAGGCCCAGTAGAAACACTGCTGGGTCAAAGGGTATGCACAGCTTGATAACTTTTTGAGCATAGTTCCAAATTGCTCTCCAGAATGGCTGGATCCATTCACAGTTCCACCAACAATGTCTCAGTGTCCCAGTTTTCCCACATCCCCTCCAACAGTTATCATTATCATTTCCTGTCATTTTAGCCAATCTGACAGGTGTGTAGTGGTATCTCAGAGTTGTCTTAATTTGCATTTCTCTGATCAATAGTGACTTGGAGCACCTTTTCATGTGACCAGAAATAGTTTCAATTTCTTCATCTGAAAATTGTCTGTTCATATCTTTTGACCATTTATCAATTGGAGAATGGCTTGAATTCTTATATATTTGAGTCAATTCTCTATATATTTTAGAAATGAGGCCTTTATCAGAACCTTTGGATGTAAAAATATTTTCCCAGTTTACTGCTACCCTTCTAATCTTGTCTGCATTCATTTTGTTTGTACAAAAACTTTTTAACTTGATATAGTCAAACTTATCTATTTTGTAATCACATGATTGACCTCTAGTTTTCCTTAGTGTAGGAAATCCATCCATATAATGATGACCTCTAGTTCTTCTTTGGTCACAAATTGCTTCCCCCTCCACAGGTCTGAGAGGTAAACCATCCTACATTGTTCTAATTTGTTTATAATATCATTCTTTATGCCTAGATCATGAATCCATTTTGACCTTATCTTGGTGTATGGTGTTAGGTGTGGGTCAATGCCTAATTTCTTCCATACTAGTTTCCAATTATCCCAGCAGTTTTTGTCAAATAGTGAGTTTTTATCCCAAAAACTGGGGTCTTTGGGTTTATCAAACACTAGATTACTATTGTCATTGAGTATTTTGTGACAGAATTTTTAAAGGAAAATCAGATTTAGGTTTCTTCTAAATTTATTAAGTCCATTGAAATTCAAATGTTTTACAAGCTCTAGTTTTTTATTAGGACCATGAGTTCTGCCAGGAGTGACCTAGGAATCACTGCTGCTTTTAAAGTGTTTCTCTCCAATAATTGCCATCTGGAGCAAAGCCCCTATGTCATACTGGCCAGATGTATCGATTGGACAGTGGTTGGGGGAGGGAGACGGAAAGAAAAAGAAATAGAAGTATCATCACTGCTGGCCCAAGTCACTGACAGATGCTTTCATGAACCCATCATTTCAACATGTTAACATTGATGAATGCCCATAAAGTATAATTAATGAGGAATGATCTAAAAGAATGATTGATTTTCCAAAACAAGAAATTTTCTTGAGTTCCTTCCTACATCTAAAAGTCTATTAATCACTTTCATTCGGAGCCACTTTGAGGAGGCTATGCCCTTACTCCAAAGATGCTTCATTCCTTTTTTTGGAATTCCTTCCAGTGTATGTAGCCCATTCACAGAATGATGAAATCACAGTATCGTAGTGTGGGAAGGGACCTCAGAAATCATTTTGTCCTATTCTACCTAAACAGAAGGCCCCTCCACAACATCCTTGACAAATGTTTACCTAGCATTTGCTTGAAGATTTTTCATAAGGAGTAAGAAATAGATAGAAGGAAGCATTTATTAAGCACCTATGGTTTTTCCAGTAGCAATATACCCCTGTAACTATAAGGTAAAATGAGTGCTGCAGAATTTATGCTTTTGAACTGTGATGCTGGAGGAGACTTCTGAGAGTTCCTTGGATATCAAGGAGATCAAATTGGTCAATACTTAAATTAATTCAGGTTATTCACTAGAAGGTCAAATACTGAAGCTGAAACTTAAATATTTTGGCTCCATAATGAGAAGATGGAACTTATTGGAAAAGACCTTGAAGTTGGGAAAGATTGAAGGCAAAAGGAAAAAGGGGATGACAGAGGATGAGATCGATAGATATGGAAACAATGAACATGAAAATATAGAACAAGAACTTGGAAAGATTTCAAGAGATAGTGGAGAAGTCCCTAGTGTGCCACAATTCCTGGGGTCATAAAAAATCAGACATGACTGAATGACAACAAAAAACACCAGGCATTGTGCTATAAATATCATCCCATTTGAACCTTACAACAACTTTGGGAGGTAGGTGCTGTTATTATCCCCATTTTATAAGTGAGAAAACTAAGGCACACATGAATTTGTCCAGAGTCACAAACCTAGCAAGTAACTAAGACTGGATTTGAATTTAATCTTCCTGACTGAGGGCTCTACACTTTTATCTGATGTTCCATTTAGCTGCCTTGAAAAAACCTGTACTTCTGTAGTGGCGAGAAACAGGAAATTGATTGGATGCCCATCAGAATGGCTGAATAAGTAATGGTATATGAATGTTATGAAATATTATTGTTCTATAAGAAACGATCAGCAGGATGATTTCAGAGAGGCCTTGAGAGACCTACATGAACTGATGCTGAGTGAAGTGAGTAGAACCAGGAGAACATTGTACACAGAAACAACATTATATGATCAATTCTGTCAGACATGGCTCTTTTCAGCATCGAGGTGATTCAGGCCAGTTCCAATGCACTTGTGATAATGGAGAGAACCAACTGCACCCAGAGGGAGGGTCGTGGGGACTGAGTGTGGATCACTACATAGTATTTTCACTTTTTATTATTGTTTGTTTGCATTTGGTTTTCTTTCTCATTTCTTTCCTTTTTGATCTGATTTTTCTTATGCAGCATTATAATTGTGGAAATATATAGAAGAATTATGCATGTTTAACATATATTGGATTCCTTGCCATCTAGGGAAGGTGGAAAAAGACAGGAAAAAAAATTGGAGCACAAGGTTTTGCAAGGGTAAATGTTGAAAAGTACCTATGCATATGTTTTGAAAATAAAAAGCTTTAATTAAAAAAAACATACCTCCAGAAATAGCCCATTTTACTGGCTAGACAAAGTAAGTTTTTCCTTACTTTAACCCTAAAATCTACCTATTTCTAATTTCTTCTCACTATATTCTGGTTCTCTGGAGTTATGCACAACAAATCTAATCCCTGTTCAATGTGAGAAATCTATAAATACTTGAAAACACTTATCATGTCTCTCTCAGTCTTTGCTTCTCCAAGCTAAACACCTCCAGTTCCTTTAGCTGTTCCTCCAATGGCCTAAATTCAAAGCTGTTGGCTATGCTCGGTGTCTTACTCCGGACACTCTAAAGTGTAGTGTCTAGAACTGAACATAATACTCCAGATGTGGTGTTCATTTGAATATTTTCAATGGTGGCAAATCTTCATCAATTGAGGGAGGATTTCAATTTGGGAAACAGCCAACAAAATCATGCTGAGACAGTTCTGGTGAGTAAGGCAAATGACTAAGCTGGGTAACACCATTTGGGGTCAAAAATGAGTCATAGACATAAAATAATAAAACTGATTTCCTAGGGTGGTATGCATATGAATTAATTCTAAAGAAAATGACAAACGACCTCCCAAATGTTTTGAATAATAGAAGCATCATTGAAATAAGTGCATAATAGCTTGCCATAGTGACTCTTTTGAAGGGACTGATATTTCTTACTCATTGTCTGTATAATTTTCAGAATATGTTTAAAAATAAAAGTCTGACTTTATTCACACTGTGTACTACTCTCTAAATGGCAGAGAAAATTTTCTTACTATCTGGCCATTCTAGAATATCTCTGTCAGTATAGATCTGAGAAATAAGAGCAAAGAAAATAGACTTCATTGGATTAGTAATATCTTGTGGGACATGCTTAGGGGAAAGGGTAACAGTTGAGATATAATTGTAGACCAAGAGCCAGCTATAGCTATAGCTATTCTTTCTCATTCCTCTTAGAAAAGTTTAGTTTCCCTCCTCATAATTGTGTTATTATTGAGTCATTTCAAACATGTCCAACTCTCCATGACCTCATTTGGTATTTTCATGGCAGAAATATTGGAGTTGTTTGCTATTTCCTTCTCTAGCACATTTTACAGATGAGGAAACTGAGGCAAACAGGATTAAGTGACTTGTCCAGGCTCAAATAGCCAGTAAATATCTGAAGCCAGATTTGAACTCAGGAAGATGAGTCATCCTGATGCAAAGCCTGGCACTCTAACCACTGTGCCCCCCCAGCTTCCCTCCTAAACTACTAGGTAAATATCCACAATGGTGCTCCAAAGTTTCCATTTGGGCTGTTTTGTGTAATTTGGCTGGTCAACGTTACTGATACATACAATTCAGGGTAAATCTATGTGGTCCTCTATTAAGCTCTTGGTTACTTGAAACATAAAATGCTGTGATTGGAAAAGACTGGGGGTGGGGTAAGGAGTGGAACCTTCTTAGATGGTTTTTAATGCCTAGAAATATTTTTTTCAACCAAAGCCTCAGCCCCAATTATTAAGGATGATCAGAACCCTGTCCATCATTCGAAATTGCAGACTTCCTGATTGATATCCGATCTCACAAACATTTTCTTCCACCCAATAAATGGCAACAACATTGTGCCAGGAGTGGATTGTCAACTCCAGTGCAAACCATTAACCACATTAGAGAAAATAGCTTTGGAGAGGTATCTCTCAACAATTTTTAACTTCAAAAGATGTCATGAGAAGTGCCACAAATTATTATTGCCAACAATTTGTCCAATTTGTACCTGGTGAAATGTGTGTGTCCCTACACTGCACCATTTTACATAACAATGTAAAATATTAAAAAGGAAAAACGTTTTGTAATAAACAGCATTTTTGCTGATTGCAGCTGATTATGTTAAGCAGCTAGCGCTGTGGATGTCACAGAGGAGACTTAATAGCTCCTATAACTAATCTCTACTGCTGACCTCTCCCCTCTGCTGATGAAGCTTATTCAAAAACCTGCTGCCCTTTGCTCATTTTAAGATCTTATATTTCTGAACTGTTTTGATCATGAATATATTTGTCAAAGTTGTTGTGCGGTTTGGGCTTTACTATGAGTTTTTAAAAAATAGAGTCTATAAAGAAAAATTTCTGCTACAGCTATGTGATATGCTATTTAAAAATGAAAAATGATGCTTAAATGCCTTGTTTACTCTCAGTGTTCATAGTTATGTTTACAAGTTTTTAATTTAAATTAGCTCTTTTTATAGCTGACAGAATACTGTCAATATATTTTTCTCTAACTCTAAATTCAAGGCAGTGATATCCTGTTGAGGAGGAAAAAAGCCTTGGTCATTTCATCAGGTTGGATAGATGTGTGCTCACAAGCAAAACCACACTCTCAGTCATGAAACAATTTCATTTTTTATTCCAGATATAACTTAAATAGAAACAGTGCTTCAGAAAACTAATTTACAAATGTGGAAAGTGCTTCATAAACATCCATGTTTGTATATATATATAAATGTGTGTGTGGGGGTCAGCCTTGGAGTCAAGTTGGTTGAGTTCAGATCTGCTCCTGATACATGCTAAACATGTGATATGGGCCAGTCCTTAAATTTCCAAGGTCCTAAGTTACAGATCACTTGGTGACCTTCATTGGTGGGGGCTGTTTCCACACTGATGAATTCCTAGATTCTCATACTTACCTGCCTCAGCTACATACAGGGGAAGCAGTTGGTGTGAGAAACAAAAGCATCAGGAACACCTGGGTTCAATTGACTATGGACAAGTTACTTAATTCCATGAAACTCTCCAACATATTAAGTAGCAGATGAGTAGTTTTTTCACATAGGTAGAAAAAAATTTCCATGCATGGACTTCCCAGATTTGTAAAAATCAAAGGTTTGTTCTATAGATGTATGCATGAATAGGAATCCAGCTATTTCTTTTTCTGATGTAATACTATCTCCCAAACTCTTACAATCAAATTCCCATTTTGCCTTCATTCCGGTAACTGCTCTCGAACCTCCAAATTGTAGGAGTTGTGTGGGTGAGGAGAGAGCCAGGCTAGAAAGGTGAAACATCCAGTCTTGAGTGACTGGTAACATCCCAGATCACACAAAGGTCTTTGTCAGATCCAAGGCAAACAGCCAAGTGTACCCAACCAAAAATCAAAGGAAGAAGAAAATCAGCTAACCCCAAAGCTGAGGATCTAAGTGCACATTCCAATTTACTGGTGTTTAGGAGAGAAAGGGGATAAAGTGACTTGATGGGAGCCACCCAGGAGACTTGGAAAGAACAGCTTTCTATCAGACAAACCCTGACTGAAGACTGTTGATAAATATTTCCCTTAGGATAGGAATCCGGTTGCCACTAGCAAAACAAAAATCCCTAGGGGGCAGTACATAATTAACAATTTGAAGATACCGTGGCAGGCATTGTCACAAAGGGAGCTTGGAAGCTAGCTCCAAATGAACAAATCCAGGCTGCCACCACAACAGCAGGTGATAGATCCCTCTATAAATCAACAGCAGTTTTCCCCCTAGAACAAACACTTTGCCACTTTCCCTACCCACATTTCCACAAAGGTTTCCTGACCAGGGGAGTCATTTTCCTAGGGTTTTCTATTAATAACACCATACCTGTTTCGTTAGTTTGAGGGAAATTACTCACTTTACTCTGGGAAAACAACTAGATTGATTTCTTCCAATAATAAGGAGAAATATAAAACTAGATAAGATGATGCTTTGAATAGAGTTGGATATTTTGTTTTGTAAAGAAATTTAGATACATGGCTTTTTCTTTCAACAGTTAGTCATAAAATTAGCGTGCAAATTCATATGCTTATAACTACAGCCTAGGGAAAGTTAGGAGGGCACTAAAATAATTTCACATCTTTATTTTCCCTCTCTGTCTCTTTTATTCTTCTCAGGTTAGAATTTTGAAGGGACTCAATCAATCAGCAAGCATTTCTTAAGTATCTATTAAGTACCAGGTCCTAATCTTGAAGTTGGGGCTGCAAAGATAAAACAAAACAATCTCAACTTTCAAGAAGCTTATATACACTCATAAGTATACACAAATTAAGAATATGCAAAAATACATACAAAATGAATGTGCTACATAAAGACAGGGAAGAAACAAGGAGGGGAGAAATGAATGAAAGTCCAGGGCATGAAGGACCTGTGGAAAATAAATTTTAATTATTAAAACTAAATGTGATTCTGCCTCTGAATCTCAGTGTTTCCATCTATAAAATAGGAGTAATGATACAAACCCTGTCTATATTACAGAGTTGGTAAGAGTCAAAGGAGATAATATATTGAAAGAGATCTGGAACTTAAAAACACTATATAGATTACAGTGGTTTTTTTAAAAATCATTCAGTACACATTGATGCTTTCAAGTACAAATTGTGTTAATCATACTGTTGATTTTTTTCTCCTACTGTGTCCACTTGAGTATACAATGATGTCTCAATGGACCAGAAAACCAGAATAAAGAGATCCTAGGTATTGCTTCAGAAAAGTAAGGTTCTTTTTAGATAGTTACATAGCTTGCATTTGAAAACAAAGACAAGAACCTTTGCCACATACCTATTTAATCAGAATTTTACAAGGGTTAATAAACTTTTGCCTGCAAAAGAATTGCAGTCACATAAAACTCCAAAGTACAATTATTCACCTGGAGGTCACAGTTTTGACATTGTTGTCACATACCAAAGGACCACAGATTTTGAGTTGGAAAGGTTCCCAGAAGCCATCTGGTCCAATCCATCATTTTACAGATGAGGAAACTGAGACCCAGAAAAATTAAATGGCTTGCTCAAAGTCACACAGATAGTAACAGAGATAAAATTTAAACCCATGTCCTCTGATTACAGAGCTGATATTTTCTCCATTGTGCTATGCTGATTTTCATCAGACATAGTCTATTTTAGAAATCTCAAAATGGAAGGCAAAAACCATTTATTAAGTATCTACTTTGTGCCAGCCCACTGTGTTAAGAGAAGTGCTTTACAAATAACTCATTTGGGGCAGTTAGATGGCACAGTGGATGGAACCCTGAAGTCAGGAGGACCTGAATTCAAATGCAGCCTCAGACACTTAATATTTTCCAGCTGTGTGATCCTGGGCAAGTCATTTAACCCCAATTGCCTCAGCAAAAAAGAAAAAAAAA
>JAJPUD010012055.1:15805-27510 GCA_023553655.1 Myrmecobius fasciatus
CTAGGTAATCACGTTAGCAATTTAGTGTTTGATAAACCCAAAGACCCCAGCTTTTGGGATAAGTATTCAGTATTAGGCAAAAACTGCTGGGAAAATTGGAAACTAGTGTGGAAGAAATTAGGGCTGGACCCACACCTAACACCCCACACCAAGATAAAATCTAAATGGGTTCACGATCTAGATATAAAGAGTGATATTATAACCAAATTAGAGGAACATAGGATAGTTTACCTCTCAGACCTGTGGAGATGGAATAAATTTATGTCCAAAGAAGATCTGGAACTCTTAATTGAACACCAGATAGATAATTTTGATTATATTAAGTTAAAAAGTTTCTATACAAACAAAACTAATTCAGACAAGATTAGGAGGGAAGCATCAAATTGGGAAATCATCTTTACATTTAATGGTTCTGATAAAGGTCTCATCTCTAAGATATATAGAGAATTGTCTCATATTTATAAGAATTCAATCCATTCTCCAATTGATAAATGGTCAAAGGATATGAACAGACAATTTTCAGATGATGAAATTAAAACCATCTCTAGTCATATGAAAAGTTGCTCCAAATCACTATTGGTCAGTGAAATGCAAATTAAGACAACTCTGAGGTACCACTACACACCTGTCAGATTGGCTAAAATGACAGGAAAGGATAACGACAGGTGTTGGAGGGGATGTGGGAAGACTGGGACACTGATGCATTGTTGGAGTAACTGTGAATGGATCCAACCATTCTGGAGAGCAATTTGGAACTATGCTCAAAAAGTTATCAAACTGTGCATACCCTTTGACCCAGCAGTGTTTCTATTGGGTTTATATCTCAAAGAAATCATAAAAGAAGGAAAGGGCCCCACATGTGCAAGAATGTTTGTGGCAGCTCTTTTTGTAGTGGCTAGAAACTGGAAACTGAATGGATGCCCATCGATTGGAGAGTGGCTGAATAAATTATGGTGCATGAATGTTATGGAATATTATTGCTCTGTAAGAAACGACCAGCAGGATGATTTCAGAGAAGCCTGGAGAGACTTGCATAAACTGATGCTGAGTGAAGTGAGCAAAGCCAGGAGATCATTATTCACGGCAACAACAATACTATTTGATGATCAGTTCTGATGGACATGACTCTCTTCAACAATAAAATGCTTCAAACCAGTTCCAATTGTTCGGTGAAGAGAGTCATATACACCCAGAGAGAGGGATGTGAAATGTGGACCACAACATAACATTTTCATGTTCTCTATTGATGTTTGCTTGCATTGTATTTCCTTTATCATATTATTCTTTCTTTCAGATACAATTTCTCCTGCCCAAAAAATGATGTGTGGAAATAACTATACATATATTCGATTTCTTAAGTATTCTAACATAATTAACATGTAGTGGATATCCTGCTATCTAGGGGAGGGGAGGGGAGTAGGGGGGGAAAATTTGTAACAGAAAGTTTTGTAAGGGTTAATGTTGAGAAATTACCGATACATATGTTTTGCAAATAAAAAGTATTAATAAAATTTTTTAAAAAAAGAAAATTGTCTGTTCATATCCTTTGACCATTTATAGACTGGATAATGGCTTGAATTCTTATAAATATGAGAAAATTCTCTATATATTTTAGAAATCAGGCCTTTATCAGAACTCTTAAATGAAAAGATGATTTCCCAATTTATTGTTTCCTTCCTAATCTTGTCTGCATTAGTTTTGTTTGTATAAAAACTTTTTAAATTAATATAGTCAAAATTATCTATCTGGTGTTCAATTAAGAGTTCCAGTTCTTCTTTGGACATAAATTTATTCCATCTCCACAGGTCTGAGAGGTAAACTATACTATGTTCCTGTAATTAATTATAATATCACTCTTTATATCCAAATCATGAATCCATTTAGAGCTTATCTTGGTATGTGGTGTTAGGTGTGGGTCAAGCCCTAATTTCTTCCACACTAGTTTCCAGTTTTCCCAACAATTTTTGTTGAATGGTGAGTACTTATCCCAAAAGCTGAGGTCTTTGGGTTTATCAAACACTAAATTCCTATAGTTATTGCCCAGTTTGTCCTGTGATCCTATCCTATGCCACTGATTGACTACTCTATTTCTTAGCCAATACCAAATGGTTAAGATGACCGTTGCTTTATAATATAGTTTTAGATCTGGTACAGCAAGGCCACCTTCACTGGCCTCTTTTTTCATTAATTCCCTTGAAATTCTTGACCTTTTGTTCTTCCAAATGAACTTTGCTTCTATTTTTTCTATATTTGTTAAATAATTTCTTGGGCGTTTGATTGTATGGCACCAAATAAGCAAATTAGTTTGGGTAGTATTGTCATTTTTATTATATTCACTCAGCCTATCCAAAAAAAACTTGATATTTTTCCAATTGACTAGGTCTAACTTTATTTGTGTGGACAAATACTTGTAAATTTTAATGGCATTTTATTTTTCTAAATAATGCAAATATAGTTTTCAACATTTACCTTTGTAAATCTTGTGTTCCAAATTATTCACCCTCTCTGCCCCCCTTCCTCCTCTCCAAGACAGTAAGCAATCTGATATAGGTCAAATATATGTAATTCTTCTAAATATATTTCCATATTTGTCATGCTGCACAAGAAGAAACATCAAAAAGAGAAAAATAAACAAATAAACCAAAACCACAATAAAAAAGATGAAAATACTGTTTTGATCCACATTCAGTCTCCATACTTCTCTCTCGGGATGCAGATGGTAGTTTTCATCACAAGTTTATTGGAACTGCCTTGAATCACCTAAATGTTGAGAACAGCCAAGTCCATGACTGTTGAACCTTACGTAATCTTATTGTTGCTGTGTACAATGTTCTTTTGGTTCTGCTCACTTCGTTTAGCACTAGTTCATGTAAGTCTTTCCAGGCTTATCTGAAATCAGCTTGCTTATCATTTCTTATGGATCAATAATATACCATTTCAATCATATACCATAACTTATTCATCTATTCCCCAACTGATGGGCAACCACTAAATTTCCAATTCCTTAATGGTGACAAGGAGTGAGTGAATATATTATCTGTTCTGATAGAATCAATTGCCTTCCCTAAAAACAGAAGGTATTTCATATTTGTGTCTGTTTCCCCAATGCCTAGCACAGTGTTTGGCCCTTAGTAGGACCTTAGTAAATACTTTTTTGTGTTCTGGACCTTTTTGTTAATATGGTGAAAGCTATGGCTCCCTTCTCAGAAAAATCCTTTCAGATGAAATAACTACAATTGATAGGATCACAAAGGAAACCAATTGTATTGAAATGAATAAAAAACAATCAAGTGTCCCTGATGCAGCATTTTCTAAGAAATGAACATGGTACTATAGGAATTCAGATTAGTTGTGATCATTGCAAGCAGGAGCTGTTGTAGAGGAAATAATGGAGGAAGGAGATATTGACCTTCACAAAACAAACAAGGATGGGGACTCAATAAATAGACAGAAAATGTGTCCTACTGGACTCATTTGAGCATTGAAGTCAACCAACCAACCAGACTGATCTTGTTTTCCCTAACCCAACTAATTGTTTTGACTGAATTGACCAGTTGCCATGGCATCATGTAGACACTGACTATGAATGACCATGTTGCACTCCTTGGTTGCCTAAGATGGTGGAAGATGGTTGAAAAAGAAAAAGCTCTTTCCAAATATTTTAACATATGTTTGGAGGAGCCATAATCTAAGTTTCAAATGAATCTGGGAAGCGCATGGGGGGATTTGGGATAGCTAGACAGGGCACTAAACTCCCACCTCCACATGTAGGACTTGAAATATGAGCCAATTAGCTTGTTTGGAGTTGAGACTTTGGCATTTCCTCTTGTGGTTTAATTCACTGGCCTTAAAATAGAATTAATACAGGTCTGGGTATCCAATTTCATAATTTTTTTTCCATATTATGTTTCAAATGGACTAGGATTCAAAATTCTTTGAACAAAATAGGTGAATACAACTGTTCATTCACTGCCTACACTCCAATTGGCAGTTGCATCTGATAGCTATTATTTGTAAATGGAATTGTCAGGCTATTATGATTAAGATGGAGTTGTTTTACTCAAACAAATTAAAAAACTATGAAAAGCTTGTTGGGCAGATTAGGGGATAAGAATTAGAAGACCTGGTGTTTTTTATATCTATCATTAAATAAGCAAATCAATATGTGTCTTCTATTTTTAGAGCATTATGCTAATTTTGGGGTGGGAGGATATAAAGATGGATAATATAATTCACTAATATATGTAAAGCATTTGTTTAGCAGTGGACATTCAGACAAAAATGAAACAATCTCTGCCGTCAAGGAGCTTACATTCTATTAGGGGAATATAATATGCAGACCGAAAAGTGAAAACAAGATGATTTTAAAAGAATTATAGAATACTTCTGGTAGGAGCTAGTATACAGTTGAATCTTAAAAGAAATTAAAAATTCTCACAAGTAAAGAAGAAGAATGGCTACCTTCCAGGTCTGGAAAATGGTTTTTACAAAGACCCAGAAGTAGAAAAAAAGATTCCAAGTTTGAAGAAGAGCAGGTAGGTCAGTTGCCTGAAGAGAAAAAGTCAATGGATGTGGCAACAAATAAGTTGCCTGAAAGAGAATAATATGAAATGTCTAGAAGGATAGACTTGAGTCTTAACATTGAGTTCTCTAAATACTATGAGTTTTTATTTTATACAGAGGAAGCAAGGGAGACTTTGAATATGCTTGAGGAGATATGTGACCTAGTTTGAGCTATGCTCAAGGAAGATTTTTTTGATGACCATATGAAAAATAAAATGGTGGAGGAAAAGTCTGGAAAAACACAGACCTAACGAGTGACTATGGTAATAAGCCACTCAAGATGATAGAGGCATCAACCTTAAGGTTGTTTAGCTACAAAGGGCAGAAAAAGATATAGACAAGATAATAATGAGCAAGGATGGAAGGAAAAAGTGAAAGTTTTTTGAGCATGGGAGACAAATGGGTGGCAAATTGTAAAGCCTTAATTGAGCTTTTTTTAAGCCACTTTTTCCCCTTTGATTCTTTCTTATAAGGGATAACCCTGGATAAGGGAGGCAAAAAGCATACAAATGAAAATAAAAGTGATATAAAAATCAAATATTAAAAATCCTTTTGAACAATTATTTAAACATACCTTCAGGTGTCTTGATCTTGGCTGTTTTCCACAATGGTTTAAGCAACATAAGTAGATTATCTTCTGAGAAATCTCATTCTGAGATAGGCAATACAGTTGCAGACCTAGCAGTGATTTAAGTTGTATATGCTCTGACAATCATTCACATTAATTCATTCAATGAAAACAGTAGTCAATTTAGTGGGGAAAAAAAAGCCAACTAAATAGAGTACCACCATCACAACTGGTTGAAACATGAAAAAAAAAATAATCCACCAAGTTTTTTTTTTTTTGGTATTTCAAATGATTGTCTTCATATTGATATAGTCACAGATATCTGAACAACTGGAGGATATCAATGAACAAGTAAATAAAAACAGTATTGTCAATTTGCCTATTTTGTGATCTAATAACTTAAGGAATTTTTTTATTGAAAGAGGACTGTCTTGGTTAGATTCCAAAGAACTTTAGGACTTGGTTATTAAACAGTCTCAGCAATTACACAGTACCTTGGCATGACATAGCATCCTAGTAATAATACAGGGCATCAAAGTTGCATGCATATAAAAAAAAAGCATTTAGTCCTTGAGGAAGAGCAGTAGAGAATTTGTATATTTAGAGGGAATAGAATTTAATGATACATATGAAAATATCTTCAAAAATGAGTATACAAAAAATACTGTCATGTGAATAGTTGCCAAATGACAGATTTTATGAAGCACTGGGCTTGTGACTAGGATGATCTTAGGTTTGAGTTACAGTTCTCATGTTTACTGTGTGACACCAAGTAGGTCATTTAACCTCTCATTTAACTCAGTTTACTCAGTCTCAGTTTCCTCATCTATAAAATGAGCATTATAACTTTTATAATTCCTACCTCATAGCATTGCAGAGAAGAAAATACTTTACATACTTTAAAATATAATACAAACATATACATATATATGTATATAAATTAATTATTTCTTATATTCCATTACCATTTTTATCCTCTGGAAAATTGCCTATGCTTTTTTTTTGTAAATAAAACAGGCAGATGGTCTGTGTAAAGAGAAAGTCAGTCATCCCTCATGTGTTCTGTAAATATTAAGAGCCACAGGAATTTAGTCCATTCCATTAGTTGACTTGTTAAATCCCATTCCCCAACCCCTTTGATTTTCTAATGAAGCCCAGCTGTAAACCAATTTTATTGCTATCAGATGATACATCCAAGTGACTTTCATCTGGATGACATTTAAGAGAGATTAACATTATTTTCTTTGAGAAGTGAGTGATCAAGGTATATAGCATGCCTCTGACCAATAATTCTCAAAAACTGTCCCTACAAAAGGACCCAACCATCACTCCTCTAGGAAGCATAAAGTATAATTAAAGGAAAAATGAGTAGGAAATCAGGAACTCAATCAGTAAATCAGAAATTTCAGTGCTGACTCAACCATTAATTTGTTGTATAACTTTGGACAAATCACTTCTTTGCATTTCAGTTTTCTTATCTGTAAAAAAAAACATGGTACAATGAGATGGGAAGAGGGATGGAGTTAGAGGATGTGGATTCAAATCTATACTCTGCCATTTATTGCTGTGTAGATTTGGGTAAGTCAATTAACCTGTCTAGGCCTCTCTTTATTCATCTGTAAAAGGAAGATGTTGAATTAACTGATTTCTGAGGTCCCTTCTATATAATTCTATGAACCCATTGAGGTAGAATTAGATGATCTCAGAGGCCTCTTTCATATCTAAAATTTTAATGAACTTAGAATCTCAAAATATGAATGGGCACTTATTGAAAACTTACTGCATACAGAGTATTGTGCCAAGTGTTGCGTTTCAAATGGAAAAACAAGACAGTCCCAAGTTGTTCACATTCTAATGAAGAGAATCAACACATTAAAAAAAAAAGAATTCAGGGGCAGGGGCAGACACTGACAAGAAAAGGGCTAGCTCCAATTCAGTCTTTTTACCAATAGAATTGTAATGCCAGGTAGAAGTGAAATGTAACATATCTGATTAGCAACCTGACAAAAGAAACAAAAAAAAATTGCTCTATGTTCTTATGAGGTTTAAATATTGTATTGTTCAGTCACGTCTGGCTCTTTGGAATTCTACTTTTTTTGTTTGTTTGTTTGCTTGTTTGTTTTTTTTGGCAGAGATACTGGATTGTTTTTCCATTTTCTTTTCCAGCTTATTTTATAGATGAGGAAACTGAGGCAAGTAGTGCTAAATTAATCTCTGTTCTCCAGTTCAGATAACAATAGGAAATTGACCCACCTCACTTAAGCATTTCCCAGAATGACTGTGAAGATCTATTGTTTTTCATCCTCTTTAGTTTGTTCAGGTTCCACTCATCCAAAAATATCAGAGCAGAACTGAGAATGTAATGTTGTTTAACCATCAGTGTGATGCTCAGGATGACCTCTAAAGTCCCTCTCATTTCTAACTCTGTGATTACAGAAGTCATTGCTCCTTCCCAAAGCAGCCTTCAGAGAAAAAACTCCATTGGAATTAAATCTCAGATTATCTTCCTAGAATCTTAGATATAGAAGAGAGCTCAGAAGTTACCTTCTACCTCCTTTCATTTTTACAAATGAGGAAATTTTGATCCAGGGTGTTATCAGGGTCATATAGGTAGTAAAAGTCAAAGGAAAAATTTGAACCCACATCTTTTGACTTGTCAGTTTATATCTACTGAACTCCTTGCTTTAAAACATCAGAAGTAAAAGAATAAACACAAAAATAAATAAATCTGGGAACTAACTTCAAACTCAAGTGGTTTTTAAAGCAACTGATAGTTCAATAAAAGAGTGCTTTGCTTGGAATCACAGAGACCTATGCTAAAATCCAATCTTAGATACATATTAGCTGCATGAGATTGAGTAAGTCACTTAACCTTTTTTGCCTCAGTTTCCACAATTATAAAATGGGAACAATAATAACTCCAACCTTCCAAGGTTAAGGATCAGATGAGATTAAAAAGTACTGTAAAAAGTATTTAGTATAGTACCTGGCACTTAGCAGTAATTAATTGCTTAGTCCTTTTCCTTTCTTCCCTCCCTTTCCAGGTGGAAGCTTAGTCTAAACCCTTTAAGTAATCAGTCAAGACTGGTAAACCTATAAAAGCAGGGCTGGTGTTTAGCTAAAAGCTAAACATAAGCAGATTAGATTGTCCAGAACTTCAGGGGAAAATATTGCCTCCAGACTAATAAAACAACAGAAGAATGAAGTAGCCCTATAAAGCCAGTGCCCAATTAATGAGGCTTTGGACCCAAGTTTTTTTTTTTTTTTGGTTGTTGTTGTTGTTGTTGTTGTTTTGTTTTTAACTTTCTCCAAATACAAATACATTATAGAGAAATATCTACAAGGCAATAAGTATGTTCTGTCTTGGTACTGTCAAAGGCAATGCCACATGCTTGTGATATCAAAAAGGAATGGCATCAGGAAGAATGACTTCTTTGAGTTTTGGAATTATCGTGTTAGAGGTAGAAATTCTTTCATTTTATAAAGGAGGAAATTGTACATTGCTGAGGAATGTAATGACATGACCATACTAAGAGATGAGACAGAGCGAAAGAGACAGACAGACAGACAGACACAGACACAGAGATAGAAAAACTCTCAGAGAGAATGTTAGAGCTAGAACTAGAAATCAGATCTCTTGATTCCCTGTCCAATCTTTTCCAAGAATTTTTTTTCTCTAAAATGTCTCTGTAAGGGAAAAAGTTAAAACTGCTATAATAGTGATGCCCTCAATTAGAAGCATGTTCATCTGATGCTGTCTTTATTATTATACTAGACATAAATTTCAGGGGGAGGGGAGAAGATATACAAAGCACCTTGAAAAACTTAAAGTGTTTAAAATATTCCCTTACTATTATATACTACAACTTTTTTAGTCTTTCTCCAATTGATGGGAATCCTCTCAATTTCCAAATTTCCAAATTTCAAAAGGGCTTCTATAAATAGTTTTTTCATGTATAGATCCTTTTCCTTTTCTTTAATCTCTTTGAGATACAGACTGAGTAGTAGTATTGCTGGTCAAAGAAGATGTAGTTATACAGATATACACACGTATTTGTACATATATACATACATGTAGAATAATATATGCATAGATATACATATAATAGACAAATATCTAAAACTGATAAAATCTATATAATATATATGTACATATATATATAAATGTATATATTTCTAATTTAATATATCCATTTTCTTCATTGACTTGTCATTCTTTTTGACTACCCATTAACAATGGTGTTTCTCAAGGATATTACACTACACACTTCTCAGAGTGGCTAAGATGACAGGGAAAGATAATAGCAAATGTTGGAGGGGATGTGAGAAAACTGGGACATTAAGACTTTGTTGGTGATATTGTGAACTGATTTTACCATTTTGAACAGCAATATGGAACTATGCCCAAAGGATCATCAAACTGTGCACATACCCTTTCATCCAGCAGTACCAATACTATGTCTGTATATCAAGGAAATCATAAAAGAAGGGAAAGGACCCACATGTAAAAAATGCTTGTAGCAGCTATTTTTTGTAGTAATAAAGAATTAGAAAATGAGTAGATGCCCATCAATTGGGTGAATGACTGGACAAGTTGTGGTATAAAATGTTATGGAATATTATTGTTCTATAAGAAATGGTCAGCAGAATAATATCAGAAAGGCCCAGAGAGACTTCCATGAACTGATACTAAGTGAAGTAAGTAGAATCAGGAGATCATTGTAAACAACAACAACAAGATTATATGATGATCAATTCTAATGGACATGACTCCATTCAGCAATGAAATGATTCAGGCCAGTTCCCAAGGTCTTGTGATGGAGAGAGCTATTTGCACCCAAAGAATGGTCTGACAGGAGACTGAGGGTGGATCACAACATAGTATTTTCACTTTTTGTTGTTGTTTGCTTGCATTTTGTTTTCTTTCTCGTTTTTTTTCTTTTTTGATCTAATTTTTCTTATGCAGCAAGATAATTGTGGAAATATGTAAAAAAGAATTACATATATTTAACGTATTTTGGATTACTTGCCATTTAGGGGAGGGGTGGAGGAGGGAGGGAGAAAAAAAATTGGATGCAATTTTTTTCAAGGGTGAATGTTGAAAATTATCTATTCATATGTTTTGAAAACAAAAAAAACTTTAATAATAAAATAAAATAAAATAAAAGTAAGAGTTTGTGCACCCTATATAATAAATCATATATAATTTATTCATAATACATTATATAATAAAGCTATTATTGGTAATATTAATTGCACAAAAATTTAGAAAGTAACTAACACATAATACTTTTTCTTTTTTTGCTGAGGCAATTGGTATTAAGTGACTTGATGAGGGTCACACAGCTAGGGAAAGTTAAGTGTCTGAGACCAGATTTGAACTCAGGTCCTATTGACTTCAGGGCTGGTGCTCTATCCACTGCACCAGCTAAATGTAATACTAATGAAATACAGAGGTTAATACCTCTAAGGCAGCCATTGGGAGATTAAAGGATTTTAGAACTAGATATGGAAAGGACTTTTATAAGATAATATATTTCAATTTACTCTGTCATTTTATAGATGAAAAAAAAAAAAAAAAGAGAGAGAGCCAAAGTGGTTAAGTGATTTGCTGGAGATCATTCGAAGAACATATGCAAAAATACCTTCCATCCCAGATTTTTACATGAATTCACCAATAATATATCAACAAATAAATTTCAAACAAAAGATTGAGTCATGTATATTTGTATATAGAAAGAGCAGTACTTGTGAGAGATGCATGACTAGTTATTACCACTAGACGTTACAGAAGGGTTATCTTTAATGGGACCACACATATTGATCAATGCAGACAGACCAAATAAAGAAACAATAGAAACTGTGCAAGGTAAGACTGCAGGTTGCAAAATCATTTCTTATAGCACAGTAGTATTTCATCAGAACCACAACCTTTTTTCAGCTATTCCCTAATTGATGGACATCTCTACAATTTCTACCTCTTTGCAACCACAAAGAGTTCCTATAAATATTTTGGAACATAGATTCTTTATTTTTCCCCTAGTCATTTTTGAAAATAAACCAAGTAAAAGTGTTGCTTGTTCAAAAGATATAGATAGTTTACTAATTATTTGGGCATAATTTCAGATTGCTTTCACAATGGTTGAATCAATTCACAGTTACACCAATAATGGATTATTGTCACATTTTCCTACATCTCCAAAATTTGTCACTTCTACCTTCTTTTTAGTTAACCTTGTTGGTGTAAAATTATATCACAATGTTGTTATCATTTGATTTCCTTAATAATTATTTGGAGAATTTTTTTGTATGAATATAAATTGTTTTTATTTCTTCACTGAAAAACTGCTTATTCATATCATTTGATCTTTCTTTTTTTTTAATAAAGCTTTTTATTTGCAAAACATATGAGTGACCTTTGCAAAAAAACTTTTTTTTCCCAAGCTTTTCCTTTCCCTCCCCCCGCCCCCCACCCCTAGATGACAAGTAATCTAATACATGCTAGATAGGATAAATTATATGACAAGTACAATACATGTATACATATCTATACAGTTATCTTACTGCACAAGAA
>JAJPUD010012055.1:30551-44343 GCA_023553655.1 Myrmecobius fasciatus
TTTCTTTCTTTCTTTCTTTCTTTCTTTCTTTCTTTCTTTCTTTCTTTCTTTCTTTCTTTCTTTCTTTCTTTTTTTCTTTCTTTATTTGTTTACCTTTCTATGATCTATCACTGGGGCACCTAGATGGCAGAATGGATGTTTCACTGGGCTTGGAATTAGGAAAATTTATCTTTATGAGTTCAAATCTGGCCTCAGACACTTACCAGCTGTGTAACCCTGGGCAAGCTATTAAGTCCTCTTAGCCTCAGTTTCTTATACATAAAAAGAGTTAGAGAAGGAAATGGTAAACCATTCCAGTACCTTTGACATGAAACCCCAAAGAGGGTCACTAAGAGTTGTACATGACTGAATAGAAAGAGATCAATATCTAAATCTACCTTCCTACCTATCTAGACGGTTTCTGTATCTTATTCATGCTGGAAGTATGGGAATATTCTTAGGCCCAGGTACATTATTGATCAGCACCAGAGATTTGACCAACTCCCTTTCAAATATTGTATGTTAAAAAGTGAACTAATTTCCTAGAAATAGAAAAAATAATTGTAAAAGCCACATACTAATATGCATCTACTAAGTACCATAAGGTGTATCAGTGACTAGTCCACCCCAGGTGGGTCTAGTTTTCTGTAGCAATGGTAGACAGATGGTAAAGGACTTCGGAAATAGAGTAGAGTTCCAAATTTGGCTGTATCCTTGAGAGATTTGAGGGGGGTTTACACTTCTGTAGAATGTAACTTCCTTTTCCTAAGGGAAAGAGACTGTTTTAACAGGCATATAAAATGGATTCCTAATGAGACCTCTTAGACATCAAATAGTCACTAGAAAAATATACTTTGATGAGGTAAGTGTAAGGAGATCAGAAAAACCCTTGTTACATTCATTTTCAAAGTTATGTGGGTTGAAAACTTAAGAGCAAAATATGCTTTACCAAAGTCAAAATATCTGGGGAAAGATTCTGAAGATAAGAAGGAGCCTAATAATCTCAGAGAGAGCTTGATAAATCAATCATTGATTAAGAATACCCTTGATATTAAAAGAAAAAACAAAAACATATCCTTTTTGTGCTGTCCTCCTTCCTCCAACCTCCAAACCTATACTCACTTTATTTTTTCATGGAATTCACTTTCTTTCTAAATGGGAAAACTTTAAAAAACAGTGCATTGTTTGTCCTTGGATGAGGAAATGCTACATCTCTTCCTGCATCCATTTAGAAAAAGCCAATATCTACTCATATTTGCATAAGTCATTAAATATTAGAGATAGCATAGTGTAGCAAATATAGTGTCTGATGACAAAAGGCAATCCTCCAGAATGTTGTGTTTTGCCAATATTCCAGGGTATTCAAGAAGTAGTGTAATTACACTAAAGCTCAGTGTATACCTTCCATTGGGTGAAACTTAAGCACTATTTATATAGGAGGGTCCTCTGACAATTGTCATCACATTTTTATAGAGGATAGGGGCTCTAAATTTAGAGTAAAGGAGACATGGATTCAGATCCCTTACTCACTTTCTAGCTGCTCAGACATTTACTAACTCCTACTAATTTGTTCATCTGTAAAATGAAAGAATTATATCTGATGTCTCCATGGTCTCTTCTGCCTGCAAATCTATGATACTATGAGTCTTTCAGCTCTCTTGAATTTCAGGAGACCCTGTTAAAATGCAACTGTGCTTGCAGAATTCTGCTAAGAAATTGAATTAAATAGCAATTTCCTTTAATCTAGAAATCCGACTCATAGGCTTAGACTGTTTCCACTAAGGAAGTAAAATATAAAAAGAAAGGTCACAAATATAACAAAATGTTTGTAGTAGGAAATTTTGTAGTAGTAAAGAACAAGAAAAAAAGTAGATGTTCCTCAGTTGAGGAATCGATAAGGAAATGGTGATACATGAATGTGCTGGAATACTATTTATTATGCCATATGAAATAATAAATATGTAATTCAAAGAAGTATCAAAAGATTTATTTAAACTGTTCCAATGTGAGATAAGTAGAATCAAGAAAGCAACAGACACATTAACTACAATTAAGTAAATGGAAAAAACAAAAGAAAAAATTATGCTTATATGTTTACATTGCTTACTTTGTACTTTACAAGTTCTTTACAAGTATTATCTCATTTTATCCTCACAACCACTCTGGAAGGTAGGGACTATTATTTTCTACATTTTAATAAACTAAAGCAAAAAGGGTTGAGTGATTTGCCTAGAGTTACACAGCTAGCAAGTATCTGAAATCAGATTTGAATTCAGGTCTTCCTGACTAGCAGAGTTGAGAAAATGGAACCCTTTCCTCCCTTCTTTTTAGAGGTGAGAGTCTTTGCATATACTACCAGACTAAATTGATATACTTTTTCTGGGTTACTTTTTTTCTCTTTTAAAAATATTGATTATAAGTGGCAGATTTCTAAGGGAGAAGGGAGAGATATATTTACAAATAAAGGTAATATAAAAATAAAAGGTATCAATAATTTTTTAATGTCACAGAATCATAGAATCTTGGAGCTAAGAGAAAAATACTATCCCTTCTAATCCAATGTTATTTTACGATGAGGAAACTGATACAAAGAAGTTATGGGATTTGTCTAAGGTCATAATAGCAAGACTCAAAGCAAGATTTTTTTTCCTCTTTGAGTCCAGTGTTTTTTTTTTTTTCTGCTAGAAAATAGTTTTCTTTCAATTTAAGCATTTGTTAATATCTAATGATTTTGTTATGAGCAACATCTTGTAGAAGAAATTAATAGGAACCGGTACATGTGATCAGGATTGTAATTTCTTTAGCAAAAGGACTTCCCAGTAAGAAAGTTCCCTTTACTAATGCAGATTAGCAATTATTTTGTAGCTTCAAATTTTATAAAGTTGTCTGAGCCAGATAGAGAAAATGATAAGCCCAATGTCAAATAGTCAGATTTACGAAAGATAAAGCTTAAATCCAGTTCTTTGTAACTCCAAAACCAGGTCTCTGTTTATAATTTAAAAATTTCTTAAACTGTGGGCTAAAACTAGGGGGGCCTTGTAACTGAATTTGGGAATCATGAAACATCAAAATATTGATCAACACTGAAAAATTTTGAAGGTGCTCTATGTCCTACAGTATCAACTATTCTATCAAGGTTTCATTATTTACATAAAAATAAATAAGCACATCCAAATCATTGAAATTTTTCATCTTTAATGAATAGTAAAGTTAGATTTTTACAAAAGAATTATTTTAAAATAAATTTCTTTATCATTTATTATCAGCAAATGTTTGATTTGCATACCTATTTTATATACCTATATAGTCAGGGTCACAAAAATTTATTGGATGAAAAAGTGACATGGCTGGAAAAAGTTTAAGAAGCCCTTTACAATACCCATATTTAAAGCCTATGGAAGCTAGGCAGGGGCCGGAGGTGAGGAGGGTGGAGCAACAGGCCTGCTTTCAAGAAGATTCATTTTCATTCAGATTAGGCATTTCCTAGCTATATGACCCTGTGCATTAATTCACTTAACCTTGTTTGCCTCAATTTCTCATTTATAAAATGAAGTGGAAAAGGAAATGGCAAATCACTTCCTTATCTTTGCCAGGACCATCCTAAATGGGGCCATGAAGAGTCAGACACAACTGGAAAATGACAAAGCTTATATTTCTATGGTATTTAAAAAGTTAGTTCTAGCCCTTCAAACAATTCAAAAATAGTAATTTATTGCAGAGCCAGGACTGTTCAGATCTTGAATAGAATTTCCATCTGTCTGAAAGGAAATATAGTAAAGCCCTGACTAAGCCAGAACCTATATCTCAGTATTGGATTGTCTTATGTTAGTCTTATTTTCTGTTAAAAAATGTGCCATTTTCACAAAGAATTGGAAAATGGATAGATGCCCATAGTTACAAAATGGCTGAAGAAGCTATATATGTCATGGGATATTATTGTTCTATAAAAAATGATGAACAGAGTGATTTTAGAAAGGCCTGGAAAAATGGACATGAACTGATGCTGAGTGAAACAAGCAGAATCAGGAAAACATTGTAAACATCAACAGCAAAATTATGGGATGATTAACTATGATAGATTTTTCTTCTCGGCAGTTCAGTGATCCAAAGCAATCCCAATGAAATTTGAATGAAAAATGCCACCCAAATCCAGAGAAAGAACTGTGGAGACTAAATATGAATAAATACATGGCATGTTCACATTTTTTTCTTGTTTTTTTCCTAGTGATATTTCCCTTTTGTTCTGATTTTTCTCTCCCAACATGATTCATATGAAAATATGTAAAAAATGAATGCACATATGTAACCCCTCTAAATTGTTTTTATGTGTAACTGGGAAAGTTAAAAATAAAATAATTTTACAATGTCATCTTCAAACTATGGCAATTCCATATTCATAAACTTTATCTCACAATTCTGGATTCCTATTTATCTATTTTCTCTGACGTCCTCATGGTCTAAAACAGCTCTTTTCATCAATATGCCAATTTTTATCCTTCTACCAAAGACAATTTCCATCTTCCTACTTTTAGCTCTCTGATTTGGCTGACAATTTACAAATAGTTACTCTTTTTTTAGATTGTTATTTCTATCTTTTACATTTATATCACCTTTGTTTCTCAACATATTCCTGTTCTCTTTCTCATTCTTTTTTTTTTTGGTGTATATATATATATATATATATGTGTGTGTGTGTGTGTGTGTGTGTGTGTGTATAACATTTATTTCTATCCATTCTCCTTAGTAGGTATGCCTAATTGTAAGATCTCCAACTTAAACTTTATGAACATTTTAATAACCATTTTAGCAAAATTTCAAATTGCTTTCTTTTTTTTATTAAAACTTTTTATTTGCAAAACATATGTATGGGTAATTCTACAACATTAACCCTTACAAAGCTTTCTGTTACAAATTTTTCCCCCCTACTTCCCATCCCTCCCCTAGATGGCAGGATATCCACTACATATTAATTATGTTAAAATACTTGACAAATCGAATATGTGTATACATATTTCCTCACATCATTTTTATGCAAGGAAAATCATATCTACAAGAAAGAAAAATCAGAGAAAGGAAACACAATGCATGCAAACATCAATCAAGAGCGTGAAAATGTTATGTTGTGGTCCACATTTCACACCCCTCTTTCTGAGTGTATATGGTTTTCTTCACTGAACAATTGGAAGTGGTTTGAAACGTTTTATTGTTGAAGAGAGCCATGTCCATCAGAATTGATCATCATATACTATTGTTGTTGCCGTGTATAATGATCTCCTGGTTCTGCTCATTTCACTCAGCATCAGTTCATGCAAGTCTCTCCAGGCTTCTCTGAAATCATCCTGCTGGTCGTTTCTCACAGACCAATAATATTCCATAATATTCATATACCATAATTTATTCAGCCATTCTCCAATTGATGGGCATCCATTAAGTTTCCAGTTTCAAGCCATTAAAAAGGGCTGCCACAAACATTCTTGCACATGTGGGTCCCTTTCCTTCTTTTATGATTTCCTTGGGATATAAGCCCAATAGAACTGCTGCTGGGTCAAAGGGTATGCACAGTTTGATAACTTTTTGAGCATAGTTCCAAATTGCTCTCCAGAATGGTTGGATCCATTCACAGTTCCACCAACAATGCATCAGTGTCCCAGCCGTCCCACATCCCCTCCAACATTCATCATTATCTTTTCCTGTCATTTTAGCCAGTCTGACAGGTGTGTAGTGGTACCTCAGAGTTGTCTTAATTTGCATTTATCTGATCAATAGTGATTTGGAGCACTTTTTCATATGATTACAAATAATTTTAATTTTATTCATCTGAAAATTGTCTGTTCATATCCTTTGACCATTTATTGATTGTAGAATGGCTTAAATTCTTATAAATATGAGACAATTCTCTATATATTTTAGAGATGAGACCTTTTTCAGAACCCTTAAATGTAAAGATGATTTCCCAATTTATTGCTTCCCTCCTAATCTTGACTGCATTGGTTTTGTTTGTACAAAAACTTTTTAACTTAATATAGTCAAAATTATCTATCTGGTGTTCAATTAAGAGTTCCAGTTCTTCTTTGGACATAAATTAATTCCATCTCCACAGGTCTGAGAGGTAAACTATACTACATTCCTCTAATTTATTTCTAATATCCCTCTTTATATCCAGATCGTGAACCCATTTAGATCTTTTCTTGGTATGTGGTGTTAGATATGGGTGAAGCCCTAATTTCTTCCACACTAGTTTCCAATTTTCCCAGCAGTTTTTGTCAAATGGTGAGTACTTATCCCAGAAGCTGGGGTCTTTGGGTTTGTCAAAGACTAAATTGCTATAGTTATTGCCTAGTTTGTCCTGTGATTCTATCCTATACCACTGATTGACTACTCTATTTCTTAGCCAGTACCAAATGGTTTTGATGACCACTGCTTTATAATATAGTTTTAGATATGGTACAGCAAGACCACCACCATCAGCGTTTTTTTTTTCCATTAATTCCCTTGAAACTCTTGATCTTTTGTTCTTCCAAATGAATTTTGCTACTATTTTTTCTATATCTGTAAGATAATTTCTTGGGAGTTTGATTGGTATGGCAGTAAATAAGTAAATTAGTTTGGGTAGTATTGTCATTTTTATTATATTTGCTTGGCCTATCCATGAGCATTTTATGTTTTTCCAATTGACTAGGTCTGATTTTATTTGTGTGGAAAGTGTTTTGTAGTTTAGTTCATATACTTCCTGACTTTTCCTTGGCAGGTACATTCCCAAATATTTTATACTATCAACAGTTATTTTGAATGGAATTTCTTTTTGTATCTCTTGCTGTTGAACTTCGTTGGTAATATATTGAAATACTGATGATTTATGTGGATTTATTTTGTATCCTGCCACTTTGCTAAAGTTGGAAATTGTTCCTAGTAATTTTTTAGTCGAGTTTCTAGGGTTCTCTAAGTATACCATCATGTCATCTGCAAAGAGTGATAATTTGGTTTCTTCATTACCTACTCTGATTCCTTTTATCTCTTTTTCTTCTCTTATTGCCAAAGCTAACATTTCTAATGCAATATTAAATAGTAATGGTGACAGTGGGCAGCCTTGTTTCACTGCTGATCTTATTGGGAATGGTTCTAGTTTGTCCCCATTATATATGATGCTTGCTGATGTTTTTAAGTAGATGCTACTAATCATTTTAAGGAAAAGCCCATTTATTCCTATACTCTCTAATGTTTTTAATAGGAAAAGGTGTTGGATTTTATCAAATGCTTTTTCTGCATCTATTGAGATAATCATATGTTTTTTGTTAGTTTGGTTATTAATATAATTGATTATGCTGATAGTTTTCCTAATATTGAACCAGCCCTGCATCCCTGGTATAAATCCTACTTGGTCAAGATTTATTATCCTGGAGATAACTTTTTGTAATCTTGTTGCTAATATCTTATTTAAAATTTTTGCATCAATATTCATTAGGGAAATTGGTCTATAGTTTTCTTTGTCTGTTTTCACCCTACCTGGTTTAGCTATCAGCACCATATTAGTCTCATAGAAGGAATTTGGTAGTATACCTTCTATCCCTATTTTCTCAAATAGTTTGTATAGTATTGGAATTAATTGTTCTTTGAATGTTTGGTAGAATTCACATGTAAATCCATCTGGCCCTGGAGATTTTTTCTTAGGAAGTTGGTTAATAGCTTGTTCTATTTCTTTTTCTAATATGGGGCTATTTAAATAATTTATTTCCTCTTCTGTTAACCTGGGCAATCTATATTTTTGTAGATATTCCTCCATTTCATTTAGATTATCAAACTTACTGTTATAAAGTTGGGCAAAGTAACTCCTAATTATTGCTCTAATTTCCTCTTCATTGGAGGAAAGTTCTCCCTTATCATTTTTGAGACTAACAATTTGATTTTCCTCTTTCCTTTTTCTGATCAAATTAACTAAAGGCTTATCTATTTTGTTGGTATTTTCTTAAAGCCAACTCTTAGTTTTATTTATTAATTCAATAGTTTTCTTATTTTCAATTTTATTAATCTCACCTTTTATTTTCAGAATTTCCAATTTGTTATTTAATTGAGTTTTTAATTTGTTCTTTTTCTAGTTTTTTTAACAATAAGTCCAATTCCTTGATCTTTTCTTTCTCTATTTTATGCAAATAAGCATCTAGAGATATAAAATTAACCCCTTATAACCTCTTTGGCCGTATCCCACAAATTTTGGTATGTTGCCTCATTGTCATTCTCCTGGATGAAACTATTGATTGTGTCTATAATTTGCTCTTTCACCCATTCATTCTTCAGGATTAGATTATTTAATTTCCAATTAACTTGTGGTCTATTTTCTCCTGGCTTTATAATACATGTGAGTTTTATTGCATCATGATCTGAAAGGGATGCATTTACTATTTCTACTTTTCTGTATTTGATTTTGAGGTTTTTATGCCCTAACACATGATCAATTTTCATATAAGTTCTATGAACCCATAAGAAAAAAGCGTACTCCCTTCTATCGCCATTCAATTTCCTCCAGAGATCTATCATACCTAACTTTTCTAACATTTTGTTTATCTCCCTAACTTCTTTCTTATTTATTTTGTGGTTTGATTTATCCAATTCTGAGGGAGCAAGGTTGAGATCCCCCACTAGTATAGTCTTACTGTCTATTTCTCCTTGCATCTCTGTTAGTTTCTGTTCTAGGAATTTGGATGCTATATCACTTGGTGCATATATGTTTAGTATTGATACCACTTCATTGTCTATGGTACCCTTTAGTAAAATATAGTTTCCTTCCTTATCTCTTTTAATTAGATCTATTTTTGCTTTTACTTGATCTGAGATAAGGATTGCTACCCCTGCTTTTTTTTGTTCACCTGAAGCATAAAAGATTCTGCTCCAGTCCTTTACCTTCACTCTGTATGTATATCTGTTTTAGATGTGCTTCTTGTAAGCAACATGTTGTAGGATTCTGGCTTTTAATCCAGTCCGCTATCCATTTCCGTTTTATGGGAGAGTTCATCCCATTCACATTCACAGTTAAAATGACATAAAAAATTAACCAAATGCATCAATCAGACTTGGCAGTCCTCTATTCATCATATCTATAGAAAGTAGATTGATACTACATTTCCAAAATTAATTCATCATCAAGATTAGGAAGGAAAACTTCAAAAAATTTCTTTCATTTTACTTAGTCTCTACTGATACAGCTGGGGAAGTGAAAGTCTCCATGCATGACCGATTGAAGTTAGCCAGATTTCTCTTTAATACACCTTCTCCTTGCTGACGGTTGTGTTGTCTGCCACCTAAATAGACTGACTGATGAAACTAGAACCAGTCGAAGTTTTGAGTCAAAAGCTTGCCCAGATATCTCCTTAGTTAAGTAAGCAAGTGTAGTTTTACCTCAGCAGCTTAAGAATTCTGATTCATTTGGTAACAGTTTATTTTTGATGATGATGAAACAGATGTTTCAGTTTTGAAGCTTTTTGCGCCTTTTTGATGGGAAGCGGCCAGAACAAATTTTTGCTTGCTCAAAAAACAGCTATCTACCATTCTAGGGAATTCCTTTTCTATCAGTACCAGTTCTTGACAAAGATCTCATCTTATCTAGGTCTACTGTAGGACAACTAGGTAGGAAGGTTGAGTAGTAGATTTGGAGTCTGGAAGACCTGAGTTCAAATCTAGCCGGAGACATTGTTTAGATGTATAATCCTGAGCAAGTCACTTAACCTTGTTTGCCTCAGTTTACTCATTTGTAAAATGAGCTAGAATAGAAAATAGCCTACCCCTTCAGCAAAATCCAAAAAGGATCACAAAAAGTCAAACAAAAGTGAAAAAGGCTGTCTCAGTTTTTTTCTCCTCCTCTAACAATAGGCAAATATAAATAATATTGAGAATCCTATTATTTAAATCCAGACTAGCTTCAATCTTTTTTCTTACAGGGAGCTGATTTTGATTCATTTGAAGAATTTTTATCTTTGAGGAGGAAGAGTTGTGAGTTGAGATATAACTAGGTAGAGGCAAAATGATCTTTGTATCTGGATGCCCAAAGTTAGAATATGATAATACTTAGATTATATTATTATATCAATATCAATATAGCACCTATTGTGAAACAATAATTAATTGAAATTGTCCAGATCATATGCCAGGCAGTACCATTTCCTACGTCCTACCTGCTAGAAGTTCATATGCCAGGTAATACCATTTCCTCCTTCTACTTGCTAGGAGTACTTGAAGTTGTGTTTCATGCTGTTTCATGCTGCTGCTGCTTTTATGGCTAATAATATCAACTGTTGTTATTTTTACTTGTTGTAATATTAATTGTTTCAGGCACAGAAATTACTAATCATAACTTTGATGGCCCTCCTTAAAGAATACCTTCCTTTAACAAACTATGAATATATTTATCCAGTTTGTTAATATCTGACTATTTTAAGCTTACTCACTAAGATCATTTAACCATGAAGTGTGTAAATGGAATAATAAGAGAAAATTGTAGAAGCAAATTACTAGGGATGTGAAATATTACATATTACTTATTACAGCCAGACATGTGCTGGTCTTGTTTCTTTTAGATTTTTCTTATGAGGTTATGACTTGAGGGAAGAAATATGTCCACATGACATTAAAAAACCCAATATTGACAGAGATGGTATGTTTTTTTTTAAGAGAAGTGAGACTAAAACCAGTCTATTTAATTTTTTCAAGAAGGATGATGAAACTAATATTATTTACTTTCTCTTTTTTTATTAATCTGCCTCTTTTGCCTTCCCATTGAATAAAATGAATAACAACTAGAAAAATCCCTTAATACATATCTACATTGTTTGGCAAAACAAATTCCGATGTTAGCCACATTGTAAAAACTATGTCTTAAATTCCAGGAGGTAAGATGGTGGAGTAAGCAGTGAATAGCCAGAACCCTCCCATATTCTCCTCCAAAAACAATAAAATAGTGCCCTAAAAAATTCTGGAACAACAGGAACAGGAAAAGGACAGAGTGAAACCATCTTTTAGCTCAGGAAACTCAAGATCAAAAAGAAAGGTCTGCCTCACTTGGGTAACACAATCTAGGAGATGAAGCATCCAGGCAAACCAACAGAAAGTTCCATTTTAGAAAATTTGGGGAGATCCTGAGCTTCAGTGTGGTAGGGCAGACAAATAACAGCACTAATACCCACAAGATACAGACCCATTATGTGGTTCACCATAGCAAGAGGAACTTGCAGACTCCAGCAACAATGACAGTCCCCCATAGCTTATTTCCTAGCTGTGGAACAGAATCAGAGTTCCTTCTGCATCTAGGAATAATACCAGTGCAGTACCAGATAAATAGTAAGAACCTATAGCCACTGACACAAGAAGCCTGAGACAGTGCCCTTTCCAACAAAGGAGTAGAATTCAAATGTAAGAGAAAGGAAAAGTTCAAAAAAGATGAGCAAAAGCCAATTAAAAAATAATCTGACTATAGAAAATTATTGTGGTGACAGGAAAGATCAAGATACAAATTCCAAACAGGACAAAAATGTCAAAACACCTATGGCTAAAACTCCAGAGAAAAATGGGAAGAAGTATCAAATCCAGAAAGAACTCATAGAAGATCTCAAAAAGGAGTTTAAATGTTTTATAAGAAAGATAGAAGAAAAATGAGGAAAAGAAATAGGATCATTTCAGAGAAATGCAAATCAAGACAACCCTGAGATACCACTTCACACTTGTCAGATTGGCTAAAATGACAGGAAAAGTTAATGATGAATGTTGGAGGGGATGTGGGAGGGCTGGGACACTGATGCATTGTTGGTGGAGCTGTGAACGGATACAGCCATTCTGGAGAACAATTTGGAGCTATGCTCAAAAAGTTATCAAACTGTGCATACCCTTTGACCCAGCAGCATTTCTATTGGGCTTATATCCCAAAGAAATCATAAAGGAAGGAAAAGGCCCCACATGTGCAAGAATGTTTGTGGCAGCCCTTTTTGTGGTGGCTAGAAACTGGAAATTGAATAGATGCCCTTCAATTGGAGAATGGCTGAATAAATTATGGTATATGAATATTATGGAATATTATTGTTCTGTAAGAAATGACCAGCAAGATGATTTCAGAGAGGCCTGGAGAGACTTACATGAACTGATGCTGAGTGAAATGAGCAGAACCAGGAGATCATTATACACGGCAACAACAGTACTATATGACGATCAATTCTGATGGACATGGCTCTCTTCAGCAAGGAAATGTTTCAAACCACCTCCAATTGTTCACTGAAGAAAGCCATATACACCCAGAGAGAGGGATGTGAAATGTGGACCACAACATAACATTCTCATACTCCTTGATTGATGTTTGCTTACATTGTGTTTCCTTTATCTGATATATCGTTTGTGTAGACAAGATTTTTCTTGCACAACAATGACAAGTTTGGAAATATGTATACATATATTCTATTTGCCAATATTTTAACATAATTAACATGTAGTGGATATCCTGCCATCTAGGGGAGGGATGGGGAATTGGGGGAAAATTTGTAATGGAAAGCTATGTAAGGGTTATTGTTGAAGAATTACCCACACATATGTTATGCAAATAAAATTTAAAAAAAAAGAAATAGGATCACTGCAAAAGAACTAGGAAAAATAATCTACAGCTTGGAAAAAGGAAAAGAATTGGTCAAAAACTAGAATTGGCCAAACGGAAAAAGAAATACAAAAATTCATGGGAGAAAACTCCTTAAAATATGCAATTGGTCATATGGAAAGAAAGTACAAAAGTTAGCTAATAAAAATAACACCTTAAAAGTTAGAATTGGGCAAGTGGAAGTTAATGACTCTATGAAACATTAAGAATCAACCAAACAAACAACCAAACAAAAGAATGGAAAAAATGAAGAATATCTAAAATATCTCATGGTAAAAGAACTGACCTAGAAAATATATCAAGAGCCAATGTCATAAACGTTGGACTACTTGAAAGACATAATCAAAAGAAGGAATTGGACAACATCTTTCAAAAAATTATCAGGGAAACTTCCCTGATATCCTGGAACTGGAAGATAAAATAGACTTTGAAAAAAAAAAAACTCATTGATTACCTCAAGAAAGAGATTTCAAAATAAAAATTTAAAGAAAAATTAGAATCAAATTTCAGAACTATCAGGTCAAGGAAAAAATATTGCAAGTGACCAGAAAAAAGTAAAATATTTGGAAGCCACAATCAGGATTATACAGGATTTAGCAGCTGCAACCCAAACTATCAGAGGCAAGGAATATGATTTTCCAGAAGGCAAAGGAGCTAAGACTATAATCAAGAATCAATTATCTTGAAGTTAAACATAGTATTCCAAAGGAGTAAAATAGTCATTCAATGAAAGAGGATTTCAAACTTTCATAAGGAGACCTGAATCGAGAAAAAATGATATCCAATATCAAGACCCAAGAGAAGGCTAAAAAGGTAAAAAGAGAAAAGAAAACATAAGAACTGAGCTGTTTATATGTCTACATGGGAAGATGATACTTGTAATCTGTAATAATTGTACCACTAATAGTACAATTAAAAGAACATACATAGAAGGTACAGATATAAGGAGAATTAGAGGGAATGGCATAAAAAATTAAAGGATGAGAAAAAGGAGGACATTGTGGCAGAAGGAAGGAGAAGGAGAATGGGTTCAATTATTTCACAAAGAAGCATGCATAATCTCCACAGTAAATGTCTCTGATAAAGGTTGATATCTCTTTTTTTATAAAGCTTTTTATTTAGAAAACATATGAGTGATTTTTCTACATTGACCTTTGCAAAAATTTTTTCCCAAGCTTTTCCCCTCCTTCC
>JAJPUD010012056.1:0-47769 GCA_023553655.1 Myrmecobius fasciatus
GTGGTCCTGGGGATTTTTTCTTAGGGAGTTGATTAATGACTTGTTCTATTTCTTTTTCTGAAATGGGACTATTTAAGTAATTTATTTCCTCTTCTGTTAATCTGGGCAATCTATATTTTTGTAGATATTCCTCCATTTCACTTAGGTTATCAAATTTATTGGCATACAGTTGGGCAAAGTAACTCCTGATTATTGCTCTAATTTCCTCTTCATTGGTGGAAAGTTCTCCCTTTTCATTTTTGAGACTAACAATTTGATTTTCCTCTTTACTTTTTCTAATTAAATTAACTAGAGGTTTATCTATTTTGTTGGTTTTTTCATAAAACCAACTTTTAGTTTTATTTATTAATTCAATAGTTTTTTTACTTTCAATTTTACTAATCTCTCCTTTTATTTTTAGGATTTCAAGTTTGGTATTTGATTGGGGGTTTTTAATTTGTTCTTTCTCTAGCTTTTTTAGTTGCAAGCCCAATTCATTGATTTTCTCTTTTTCTATTTTATGCAAATAAGCATCTAGAGATATAAAATTTCCCATTTTTACCGCTTTGGCTGTATCCCACAAATTTTGGTATGTTGTCTCATTATTGTCATTCTCTTGGATGAAATTAGTAATTGTGTCTGTACTTTGCTGTTTCACCCATTCATTCTTTAGGATAAAATTATTTAGTTTCCAATTGGTTTTTGGTCTATTTTCTTTTTCTTTTTTTTTTTCTTTTTGCTGAAGCAATTGGGGTTAAGTGACTTGCCCAGAGTCACATAGCTAGGGAATGTTAAGTGTCTGAGACCAGATTTGAACTCAGGTCCTCCTGACTTCAGGGCTGGTACTCTATCCACTGAACCACCTAGCTGCCCCCGTTTTTGGTCTATTTTCTCCTGGCCTTATATTGCATGTGATTTTTATTCCATCATGATCTGAAAAAAAATACATTTATTTTTTCTGCCTTCCTGCATTTGATTTTGAGGTTTTTGTGTCCTAACACATGGTCAATTTTTGTATAAGTTCCATGGACTGCTGAGAAGAAAATAAACTCCTTTTTGTCTCCATTTAATTTCCTCCAAAGATCTATCATACCTAACTTTTCTAACATTTTGTTTACCTCCTTAACTTCTTTCTTATTTATTTTGTGGTTTGATTTATCAAGTTCTGAGAGAGGGAGATTGAGATCCCCCACTATTATAGTTTTGCTGTCTATTTCTTCTTGCATTTCTCTGAACTTTTCCTCTAGGAATTTCCATGCTATACCACTTGGTGCATATATGTTTAGTATTGATATTGCTTCATCATCTAGGGTACCCTTTAGGAAGATATAATTTCCTTCTTTGTCTCTTTTAATGAAGTCTATCTTTGCTTTTACTTGGTCTGAGATCAGGATTGCTACCCCTGCTTTTTTTTGTTCACCTGAAGCATAATAGATTCTGTTCCAGGCTTTTACCTTCACCCTGTATGTATCTCTATGTTTTAGATGTGTTTCTTGTATACAACATATTGTTGGATTCTGGTTTTTAATCCAGTCTGCTATCTGCTTCTGCTTTAAGGGAGAGTTCATTCCATTCACATTCACAGTTAAAATAACTAATTCTGTATTTCCTGCCATCTTATTTACCCTAGCTTATGCTTTTCTCTTTCTTATCCCCTTTCCCTCCTCCCTACTATTTTGCTTTTGAAAACCACTTCCCTCAAACAATCCTTCCCCTTTAGAGCCCCACCCACCCCCTTTTTCCCCCCTTTCCCTCCTGTTTCCTTATAAGTACTTCTATTATTCCCTCTGAGCTAAATCTGATGAGATGGAGATTTACCAAATTCTCATGCCCCTCCCTTTTTTCCCCTCAATCATTATAGGTTTTCTTTGCTTCTACATGTGATGTAATTTCCCTTATTTTACCTCCTTTTCCTCTTCTTCCAGTGTTATCCCTTTTGTACCTTTAATTTCTTTTTCAGTTTATCATATAATAATCATAAAATCACAATAATCATATCATAATAATCATAGAATCACAGTAATCATATCTTAATCATAATGTAATAATAGATTCATAAAATCAACCCTCATTCTATAAGTATAGATAACATAAATATAGTTCTCAAGAGTTTTTTTTTTCTTGTTGCCTTTTTATTTTTCTCTTGTGTTCTGTGTTTGTAGATCAAATTTTTTGTTCAGTTCTGTTCTTTTCAGTAGAAATAGGTGAAATTCTCCTATATCATTGAATGACCATCTTTTTCCCTTGAAGATAATGCTCATTCTAGTTGGGTAACTTATTCTTGGCTGTAATCCAAGTTCCTTTGCCCTTCAGAATATTTGATTCCAGGCTATTCGATCCTTCAAAATAGAAGCTGCTAGGTCCTGTGTGATCCTAATTGTGGCTCCTCGATATTTAAATTGTTTCTTTTTGGCTTCTTGTAATATCTTTTCCTTGGTATGATAGTTATGGAATTTAGCCACGATATTTCTGGGGGACTTAATTTTTGGGTTTCTTTCAGGAGGTGATGGGTGGATTGTTTCAAGGAGTATTTTGCCTTCTGGGTCTAAAATATCAGGGCAGTTTTCTTTTATGATTTCCTGGAAGATAGTGTCTAGGTTCTTTTTTTCATCATGGCTTTCAGGAAGCCCTATAATCCTTAGATTGTCTCTCCTAGATCTATTTTCCAGGTCAGTTGTTTTTCCTAGGAGATATTTCATGTTTTTCTCTATCTTTTCATTTTTTTGTTTTTGTTTGATTGATTCTTGAAGTCTTGATGAGTCATTCATTTCCAATTGTTCGATTCTAATTTTTAATGTCTTATTTTCTTCAGTTACTGTTTTTAGTTCCTTTTGCAATTGACCAATTACATTTTTTTGTTCATTGCATTCTTTTTCCATTTTTTTTCTATTTTATTTTGCAGTGATCTCATTTTGTTCACCCTATGAAAACATCAAGAAAGAATACACAGGAAAAAGAGATAGACCTTTCCAGTATGGAAGCTTTAAAAGATGTGATCTGTTCAAGGAAATCAATCCAAGGAGACTTTTTTTCTATGGTAAGGAAATAATGGGAAACAATGGCTCTATTTTGGGTTATTTGGTTATTCTCTAAGCAAACTCTCTATTATATACTAAAGATTTGGAGCTTTTTTCCCATGTGGCTAGATATAATTTTAATTTCTTTCTTTGAAAATTTCCTGTTCATAATCTTTGACCACATATCAATTGGGAAGTAGATCTTATTATATATTTGAATCAATTTCTTGTGTGGATCTTAGAAATTAGACCTTTAGCAGAGAAACTTTCTGCATTTTCCTTTCAGTTTCTTCTTTTGCTTCTAATCTTAATTGTATTGATTTTGTTGGTGCAAAACTTTTTAAATTTTATGTAATCAAAATTTTCTATATTATCATTTGTGATTCTCTCTCTCGATTGTCCATGAACTTTTTTTTGTTCATAAATTTGAAAGGTAAATTCTTGCTTACCATTCTAAATTTGTTAATATGGTTCTTTATTTCTAAATCATGTATTTCTAATTTAGCATATGAAGTGTTAATTCTGACAAATCAATTTATAGTTTTCCCCTCAGTGTTTTTTGTCTAATAGTGAATTCTTACATTAGTCATTAGGATCATTGGCTTTTTTGAATATTAGTCTAATATTCACACTGCCTTTCATATCATATGTACTTAATCTGTCCTATTGCTCTGCCTCTGTCATTTTTCACTACTTCTAAATCATTTTGATGTTTTCTGTTTCATGGTATAATTTTGTTCTAGTTCTCTTAGGGACTTTTCCTTTCTACTTGTTTTCTGTGAAGATTAATTAAACTATTTCACAGTACTAGTTAGGTCTTATTGTATATGTGTGGATTTTTTTTTAAATTTCTAAACATATTTTATCTTTGTGCTACAGTTCAATTGATCATGTTTCATTGTACGTATGAATAGTCCTTAAATGCTTGATTTTCTCTGACCAATAATTTTTGCAAAACTTTTACCTAATAATTGAGATTAATTCTTTAAGAGAGACAATTTTTTACAGGACATTCTCTCAGACTAGTTTCATTAGAAGTAAACATGCATGACCATGCTAGAATAAATTACAGTCATAGAAAATTATTGATTGTTCTAAGTAATTAGCATACTGCTATAACCTGCTTTAAGTGGCTGCAACTGTTTTGAATTTGTGTGTTCTTCATGCCCCAGTCTACAATGAGGTGAATTATGCTCAGGAGAATGTGAAATTAGGTAAGAGACTGAAATTTCAATCAGCATCATCTATAGGAGTAAGAAATAACTATTAAAGGAAAATATTGCTGGAAAAATGAATTCTAACAGAAGCTAAGTATAAACCAAAATCTGATACTGTATGCCAAGATTTGGCTGAATGGATGAATGGCTAAGACAGAAAGGATGATGTAAAAAATATATTAAAGGAACAAGGAAGAATTTATCTTTCTGATCTTTAGATAAGGGAGGAATTAATGATTAAAGGGACTGAAGGAATCACAGCAGAGGAAATAGATGATTTTGATTATATAAAATAAAAAAAAATGTTTTGCATAACTAAAACCAATGTAGTTAAGAAGAGAAGGAAAATAGGTAACTGGGAAAATATGCAGTTAGTTTCTCTGATAAAAGTTTCATTCCAAGATGAACAGGAAAGTTTCTAAGGAAAAAATTCAAGGCACTAACAACAATATGAAACAATGCTACATTATATATCTATCATTGATGAAGTTAGCTAAAGAGGAAAATTACAGATTTTTGGAATTGAAAGAAGGCTTTGGCAAAATAGGCCCATTGATGTCTTGTAATAGTAATTGTAAATGGGTATACCCTTGCTGGAAAGAAATTTATACTCTGCCCTAAAAGTTGTTAAATTATAAATACCTTTTGGCTCAGTGATGCAATTTCTACATCATACCCAAAATTAATCAAAGAGCAAACAGTCTTATTTGGACAAAAATATTAAAGTGATATACTTTTGTGATGGCAAAGAGCTAGGATTAATATGATATAGATCATTGGGGAATGATTGAACAAATTATGGCATATAAATATAATGCAATATTAAAATATTTAAAAATGATGAAAAGGATGGCTTTAGAGAAACATGGGAAGATTTGTCTGAACTGACGCAGATGGCACTGGGCCACAACATATACAATAACAACAACAATATAAAGAGAAGCAATTTTGGAAGACAAAAGCTTTGATCAATACAATGACCCTTTCAGAGAGCTGATAATGAAGCATGCCAGCCAGCTTGTGAGAGACATGATAGATTCAGCAGGTAGATTGAAGCATATATATATATATATATATATATATATATATATATATATATATATATATATATATATGTATTTAATATGATCAATGATGGAATTTATTTTGCTTGACTACTTATATTTGTGATGAGGGAGTTTTTCCTAATGGAAATGTAGGTATGAGGGAGAGAAAATAGACTTATTAGTTTAAAAAAACTCAATTAAATGTTTTTTTTTAAAGAATATAAGCTGCTCTCCACAACAAAGAATTGTCTCAAACCAGTTCCAAATGTTCAGTGAAGAAAACCATATATACCAAGAGAGAGGGATATGAAATGTGGACCACAATATAACATTTTCATACTCTCTATTGATGTTTGCTTGCATTGTGTTTCCTTTCTCTGATTTTCTTTTTTTCTTGTAGATAGGATTTTTCTTGCACAACATATCAATTATTTTAACATTATTAACATGTAATGGACTTCCTGCCATCTAGGGGAGGGGAGGAGACTGGGGGTAAAATTTGTAATGGAAAGCTTTGTAAAGATCAATGCTGAGGAACTACCCATACATATGTTATACAAATAAAAAGCTTTAAATATATATATATATATATATAAGCTGGTGGAGCTAAGATAATGGAAAACAGACATGTGACCTCTAACTTTCTCTCAAATCAATAGTACATTAAGCCTCTAAACTGGTTTTGAAGTAACAGAATCCATGGATATTTGGAGTGCAACACATTTCCAGAAGAAGATATTTTGGAAGAATTTCAGAACAGATCTGTTTCAATGGGCAGGGGGACAATCTGCTGAGCCCAGACTGCAGTGTAAGGAACCCAAGGCAAGGAGCTGGGATGGGAAGCCAGAACGCTGTAGTCTCTGCAGAAGAAAAGAAAGAAGTTAAAGAGGTAAACAAAAGGTCAGAAAAGTTAGGTATGATAGATCTTTAGAGAAAACTGAATGAAGACAGAAAGGAGTTTACTTTTTTCTCAGAGGTTCATAGAACTTATACAAAAATTGACCAGGCATTAGAGCATAAAACCCTCAAAATCAAATGTACAAAGGCAGAAATAATAAGTGCGTTTTTTTTTTCAAATCATGATGCAATAAAATTCACATGCAATAAAAGACCCGGGGAAGATAGAACAAAAATGTATTGGAAACTAAATAATCTAATCCTAAAGAATGAATGGATGAAAAAGCAAATCATAGACACAATTAATAATTTCATCCAAGAGAATTACAATAATGAGACAACATACAAACATTTTTGGAATTCAGTCAAAGTGGTAACAAGGGGAAATATATCTCTAGATGCTTACTTGCATAAAATAGAGAAAGAGAAAACCAGTAAATTGAGCTCACAACTAAAAAAGCTAGAAAAAGAACAAATTAAAAGCCCCCGATCAAATACCAAATTTGAAATGGTGAAAATAAAAGGAGAGATTAATAAAATTGAAGTAAAAAACTATTGAATTAATTAATAATATTAAACTAAGATTTGTTTTTATGAAAAAAACAACAAAATAGATTAACCTTTAGTTAATTTAATTAGAAAAAGGAAAGAGGAAAATCAAATTGTTAGTCTTAAAAATGAAAAGGGAGAACTTTCCACCAATGAAGAGGATATTAGAGCAATAATTAGGATTTATCTTGCCCAACTATGTGTCAATAAATTTGATAATCTGAATGAAATGGAGGAATGTCTACAAAAGTATAGATTGCCCAGGTTAACAGAAGAATAAGTAATTTTTTTAAATAGTCCCATCTTAGAAAAAGAAATAGAATAAGCTATTAATGAACTCCATAAGAAAAAATCTCCAGGGCCAGATGAATTCACATGTAAATTTAAAGAGCAATTAATTCCAATACTACATAAACTATTTGAAAAAATAGGGAAAGAAGGAATCCTACAAAGTTCCTTTTATGACACAGATATGGTGCTGGAACCTTAACCAGGTAGGGTGAAAGCAGAGAAAGAAAATTACAGGCCAATATCCCTAATGGATATTGATGCAAAAATCTTAAAAAAATATTAGCAAAGAGATTACAGAAAGTCCTCCCCAGGATAATACATCAGGACCAAGTAAGATTTATACCAGGAATACAAGGCTAGTTCAGTATTAGAAAAACTATTAACACAATTGACTAACGTAACTAATGTAACAAAAATCATACTGATTATCTCAATAGATGCAGAAAAAGCACTTGATAAAATCCAGTATACATTCCTATCAAAAACTCTACAGAGTATAGGAATACATGGACTTTTCCTTAAAATGATCAGTAGTATCTATTTAAAATCATCAGCAAACATTATATGTAATGGGAACAAAGTAGAACCATTCCCAGTAAAATCAGGAGTGAAATAAGGTTGCCCATTATCACCATTAGTATTTGATATTGCATTAGAAATATTAGCTTTGGCAATAAGAAAAGAAAAAAAGAGATTAAATGAATTGTAAGAAGGAAATCACATTATCACTCTTTGCAGATGATATGACGGTATACTTAGAGAACCCTGAAAAACTAGTAGAAACAATTCACAACTTTAGCAAATTCACATAAATCATTAGCATTTTCACCTATTATCAACAATATCTAACAGCAGGAAATACAAAGAGAAATTCCATTCAAAATAACTGTCAATAATATAAAATATTTGGGAATCTATCTGTAAACAGAAAATCACAAAATACATGAACACAAATACAAAGCACTTTCCACCCAAATAAAGTCAGATGTAATCATTTGGAAAAATATTAAGTGCTCACAGGTAGGCTGAGCAAATATAATAAAAATGACAATACTACTTAAATTAATATACTTATTTAGTTCTATACCAATCAAACTCCCAAGAAATTATTTTACAGATCTAGAAAAAATAATAACAAAGCTCATGTGGAAAAACAAAAGGTCAAGAATTGCAAGGGAATTAATGAAAAAAAAATGCCAATGAAGGCAACCTAGCTGTGACAGACCTAAAACTATACAATACAGCAGCTGTCATCAAAACCATTTGGTACTGGCTAAGAAATAGAGTAGTTGCTAGTGGAATAGGTTAGGTTCACAGGGCAAAAAAATCAATGACTATGGTAATCTAGGGTTTGACAAAGCCAAAGACCCCAGCTTTTGCAATAAGAACTAACTATTTGTCAAAAACTACTGAGAAAATTGGAAAATATTTGTGGGTCAAATAGGCATTGACCTAATTTAACACCTTTTACCAAGATAAGGTCGAAATGGGTTCATGATTTAGACATAAAGAGTTATACCATAAACAAATTAGAACAACATAGGATAGTTCAGATCTATGGAGAAGGAAGGAATTTGTGATCAAAGAAGAATTAAAACTCATTATTGAACACCAAGTAGATAATTTTAATTATATTAAGTTAAAAAGTTTTTGTACAAACAAAACTAATACCTACAAAATTAGAAGGGAAACAATAAATTGGGAAAACATTTTTACATATAAGGGTTCTTATAAAGATCTCATTTCTGAAATAGAGATTTGTTTCAAATTTATAAGAATTCAAGCCATTCTCCAATTGATGAATGGTCAAAGGATATGAACAGACAATTTTCAGATGAAGAAATCAAAACCATTTCTAGTCTTATGAAAAGATGCTCTAAATCACTATTGATCAAAGAAATGCAAATTAAGACAATCACTACACACCTCTCATCTTGGCTAAGATGACATAAAAAGATAATAATGAATGTTGGAGGGTATGTGGGAAAACTGAGACACTAATCCATTGTTAGTGGAATTGTCCCTTCTGGGGAGCAATTTGGAACTATACTCAAACAGTTATCAAATTGTCCATACCTTTTTTACAGCAGTGTTTCTACTGGGCCTATATTCCAAAGAGATCTTAAAGTGATAGGGACCAACATATACAAAAATGTGTGTGGTAGTCCTTTTTGTAGTGGCAAGAAATTGGAAACTGAGTGGATACCCATCGGTGGGAGAATGGCTGAATAAGTTGTAGTATATGAATATTATTGTTCTATAAGAAACAATCAACAGGATGTTTTAGAGAGGCTTGGGGAGACTTACATGAACTGATGCTGTGTGAAATGAGCAGAACCAGGAGATCATTGTACATGGCAACAACAATATTATATGATGATCAATTCTGATGTATGTGACTCTTTCCAATAATGAGAAGATTGAGGCCAGTTTCAGTGATCTTGGGATGAAAAGAGCCATATACACCTAGAAAGAGGACTGTGGGAACTGAGTGTGGATCACAGCATAGCATTTTTTTTTTGTTATTGTTTACTTGCATTTTGTTTTCTTTCTCATTTTTTCCTTTTTGATCTGATTTTTCTTGTGCAACCAGGTAATTGTATAAATATATTTACATATTAAAAAAGAAAAAAAACAATATAAGCTCCTTCTGAATAAGGACTTAGTAATTTTTTTGTAATTTTATTCTTAGTGCTTAATATAGTATTGGGCACATGATGTCCATTCATATCAGTTATGTCTGAATCTTTACAACTCCATTTGTGGTTTTCTTGGTAAAGATACTGGTATAGTTTGCTATTTCTTTCTCTAGTTCATTTTACAGATAAGGAAATTGAAGCAAACAGGGTTGAGTAACTTGACCAGGGTCACATAGCTAGTATCTGAGGCCACATTTGAACTCAATGCTTCCTGATTTCAGGCCTATTCGCTGTGCTACCTAGCTGCCTTTAATTTAAAAATAGAAAAAAAAACAAAACTTCTAACTCAGAGAAAGATTTGTTCAAGTAAGATAATGGGGATCAGTTTGTGAGGAAAGCACTCTAGTCTCTGAATTTGCAGTTGTTAAAGTATTATGTTGTCAATTCCTAGAGGAACCTTAAGAATCCTTATAGTCATTGATTTTTCTGAATCTATGTGATTATTGTAAGAAAGCATTTATATTTTCAGAGACATATTATGGAAAGTTTACTCTCCCCAGGAATCATATTGGTGCTCATCCAGGTTAAGACAATCGCCTAAGGACTCTGATGTTCTTGGTGTAGCCAGGTGATCTCAGTATTAGAAAATTTATTTGGAGGTAACAGAGAAAGAGGCACAGGGATTAAAGTAAAGGTGGTGTCAATTTTCATTGTAAGCACACCAAGTTCTAAAGTTGTCTATCCCCAAACTTCAAGACATAATAACTTTTAGATAATCCCCTAAATTCTAAGAAAAAAGCCTTGGGGCAATTTTATGCCTTAAGCTAGCAGCCATTTTCTTTAAAATATACAAAATAAAATTACTTTACTTTAGGAAAGTTTAGAAATCTTCTTGTCCCTAATGAATTTTTCCTTTCCCCATTACCCTATCCACTAATACCAATCCACCATCACCATTCCTAATCTTTACCTTTTGCAGGTCTTTGACCTTATTTGGTTTACTGGGCCCAGCTTCCCTTTAGGGAAAATGGGAGTGGAAGTATGAGTCAAATAATCAAGAAGTGAATAAGAATTCTTATCAAAATCAGTGACACCCTGCCAAAGATCTTGATATAAGCAAAAATTGAACTTGAATGCTGGGAGAGATAGAAGAAGCAAATGGTAGTTACTCACTATAGCATAACTTGAGACTGAAGTTAGAGACTTGTTTGACTGCAGAAGAAAGGATAAATTTTCCTATCAACTAAACAGAACTTTGGAATGAAAGAATTGAAGCTGTGGGACCTTGACTGATAACAGGGTTCCATGAACAAAGACAGCCTCCTTTAAATGTGCACTGAGCTATAGATATAGAGAATTGAGATAGAATGGTCAAGCCATATGGACAATCACTATATATTTAATTTCCTGGGGAAGTTAATACGCACCATTTTCTGTATAATGGCAAAATGAAGAACTCTGCAATGAGGAAGTGCTACAGGAATACATTGAAACTGGAAACTGAGCTACTGGAGATGGAATTATAACTTTGCTGGGATAGAAGGCACAACTAGCGAAGAGAGTGAGCTGGCCCTCCAAAAATTAAACACTTTGTTCTTTTTCAAATTTAAAAATACTTTTTCCAACTACATGCTAAAAAGTTTAACATTTTTTGGGTAAATTTCGAATTCTAGGTTTTCTCCTCTCTCATTCAGAAGGCAAGAAATTTGATATAGGTTATATATAAATAACTTTTCTCTTAATTCTATTAATATAGATTTGGCCCTCCTTTCTCATTTTTAATATTTATCTCAGTTCTTCATTCCAGTCTTCTTGAATACATGGGAGGCATTGGATAATGAGAACAGAGAAATGGAACAGTCTTTTTGCTGAGACAAAACCCAAGGTTGCACTCTAAGAAAAAGAGATCGGATGGAACTCTGGGGAAAATGCTATTATGGGGACGAGTAGACTTTCTATGTTTTAGGATATGGGTGCATTTTCTGTTCATTAATTTGAAGGTAAGCATGTTTATATTTTTGGCTTTATGAGACTTAGTACTTACAAGGTGAGCTGAGTGTTACTCACTGGAAGAAGTACTAAATCTTTCAACTTTCCACCTTAATGCAGTAAATGGGACAAAGGTGAGAGATCTCTAAGATGTGTCTGAGTCTTTAATATCAGAACTAAATCTGGTTTCATTGTTCCAAGGAAAATTTGACTCTAAAGTCAGCAGTGTATGTCTTTGTGACATATCGAATGATAGTTTATCAGCTCTTATCCTAATTAATCTTGTAACTACATTTTGACACTAATCCATTTTCTCTTTGAAACATGGTGCTCCCTAGTCTTCATCCCCCCCCTTTATTCTTCCATTAGCTAGAATTTTTAGGTGATTAAAAGTTTGCAAAGAATTTTCCATATGACATCTTATTCAAATTCTCACAACAATCCTGTGAGGTAGGTACTACTATTATTGGAACTTTAGAGATGAGGAAACTGAGACTGAGAGGTGTTTAATACTTTGTGAATAATCACAAAGCTTATAAGTATCTGATTTGATTTTGGTTCTCCCTGATTGCAAGTGCAATACTCTATCTTTTTTGCCTCTCAATTTCCCATTTCTCATTAATCATTCTTCATTTTTCTTTATCATATCTTCTGAACCCGTCTGTAGTTATTCCCAGGAATTAAGTCCAATTTCTAATTTCTCTGTAGTTGCTTTTGTGGAGAGATTACTTATATTTTTTCAAACATACTTTTGTGTATATCAAATGTACTTTTATAGCATTGGCTTTAACCTGATGCACTATCTATAGAACATCTGTATTTGGATTACCAGATAAATCACAAAATGTTATATTAAACAACAATCATTGGCAATATCATCATCACTCTCTCGAAGCCCTAACACTGGATCCCTCATCTTTTCATTTATTCATCATGTGAAATCACTCACTCTTTAATAACTTTTGTTCCTCAAGATTTGGCTCCACTTTCACCTTTTATAATATTCATCACCCTGGCCAAAACCTCTTTACCTCAACCTATTGGTTAGTATCCTTTTCTTCAGATAAGCCTTCAAGAGTCTCCATTAACTGCTACTACCTAATCAAGTCATTTCTTGTTAGTCTCAGTAATTTTTATTATAATTCTTTCCAATCTCTTCATAGTGGTCTCTTTACTGATCTTAAAAAAAACCCTATTAATTTTGGTTGTACTTGTTCTCTCTTGGAATGCTCTGCCAACTCTTATTCATCATTATCATTTTCTTCAAAACCCTCAAGGCTCACTTCTTCTAAGAAGCCTTCTCTAATTAAATTCAAAACAAATTACTCTCTTGCTTTGTTCAGCACTTTTATATAGTTGCTATTCAATTATTTTTTACTGCTTGTGTAGTCTTAATTGTAACATATTATTTAGAATGAGGTTTTTGTATCCAAGCTCTCATTTTACAAAGTAGGAAACTGAGGAGAGAAGTTAAATAACTTTATAAGATTCTACAAGTCTTAAATGGCAGATCTGGGGTTTGAACCCAGGTTTTTTTATTCCAAATCCAGTTTACTTTCTAGTGTAGTACACCATTCTAAAGCAAATATTTCTTTTAATATTTTAAGGTTTTTGAAAGCAAGAATTATGCTTCCTTCTTCTTTGGTATACATTGGAATACCAAGCTACACATACAGCAAGCTACTTATAAATGGTTTTTAGTTGAGAGATTTAAAAAAGTGATATAATTGAAGTTCTTGTTTCTATATCATTCACTTAACAATTTAATTCAGTAAAATTATGTGGCAATATTATCAAGCAATCTGCTGTCCCTGCCTATAATTCCAAGCTGCTGAATGATATTGTGCCACCTAGTTCCATGATAAATTCATTCCATCTAATCTCAAACTAGCCCTCATAGTTGTATAGCTAACTTCTTTTCTTTCCTTATTCTCTTGTTTTTCTGCTTTCTTCAATGAATATTTCAAGTCTTCTATTCTCTATTTCCCCTTTCCAAATACTTCCTGTAACCAATCCTTACCAAGTCTTGTTGATTCTACCCTCATGATATTTCTCAAATTCCTCTACTTCTTTCACATGAGTATAATGCTTATTTCATAATCTCACCATTTCTTTCCTAGACTACTGTGATAGTCTCTTATATGGTATATATGGGTTGTTCAGAATGTATTAGCACCTCCAGTATGAGGGCTTATTTACTGAGCCCTTTTCAAGGTTGCTCATAAACATTTGGCTTCCACCTGTCACTGAACTTTACCTGTGGTAAGAAGCTGTAAATGCACAATAACTACAATAAAATCATCTCAGAGGATGGGCTAAACCAGTTTGAGGTAACCCTTAGGTCTAAAGTCCAACAGTGAGTTAAAAGGCTGTCTACCCCAAGCACATGAAAACTTGACCTGGTGGATAGGTAATAAGAATAATTTGTACTAACTGCCACAAAGCAGTTGTAGCAGAAGCTGTGGAGCATTCAGAGCTTGATTGGACATCAAAGAGGTCAAGTTTATCCACTGTATTCTTGTCCATTCCCAGTCATCTTAACTTTTGTCTTGACACTAGACTTTTATGACTGAAAAAAAGAGTGACACTGACAACTTTGTGCAACTCTGCCTCACTTAAATCCAATTCATACACAATATATTATTGATATTTATACATATTGATATATATATATATCATTGGATCTCTTTGAAAACAAAGCCTGAAGAGCAATCTCTTATATAGTTTCCTTTGTTTAACTCACTCCCATCTCCAATTTATCCTCCACCCAACTATTGAAAAAATCTTCCTAAACCATGAGACCATGTCATACTCTGATTTCCATATTTTGAGTGGTTTCCTTTTGTTATAGAACAAATGCAACCTGCTCAGTCTGACTTTTAAAGCTTTGTATGATATTGCTACCAGGATTATAGTATAGTATTTCTCTTCATGAACACATATACCAAACTAATTCCTTGATTTTATCTGAACTAACAATCCCATTTTCTACCATGTAAATTCAAACACCATTCTCCTCTGCACTTTTCCAATTCATTTCATTTTTTCAATGTTTAGCTGAGAATATCACCTCTTCCACAAAATCTCCTCAGGTCACACCAATTTTTGGCAATCTCTCTTTCCTCAATTTTTATTGTACTAAGCATATTAATGTATTGGAGAATGTAGTAAAATGTGTGATTGGCTTGCCAGGTAGTAAGATCAAGAGATTACAGATGTACAGCCTATAGTTTCCTTTGATATCCATATAACATAAAATCATCTAGAGGAAAACCTTTCATATTTTGGGTGAGCTAAATGGCTCAATGGGAAATTTATAGTGACAAGTCTACACAGAAAGAGAAGGAATTATTGGGTTGTTAATAATGTTATTGAAAGAAATAACAACATTAATGTGATTATAAGAACACAGAGAAATCAAAGCATATTTATTTTAAGTTCCTCAGGGATTTTTTTAGAAGCAGATAGGCCTGGAGAAAGGAACACTTGACTTCAAATCTGTGCATAGACAATTAAACTGACATTGATGCTTGACAATTTACATAACTTCTGTTTGCCTCAGTTTATTAATCTATAAAATAGAAATAATAATAGGCATTTGCCTCCCAGGACTTTTGTGGGATTCAAATGAAATAATAGTTTTAAAGTGCCTATTATAGTGACTGCCACATAGTAAGTATTTCTTGTTTCTTTACTTTCGTCTCTTCTCATTTCTGCTTCCTAGCACAATGCCTTGTGTAGTGTAGGTTTTTAATAAATGTCAAATTTGATTCAACAAGCATCTATTTAGTGTTTATTAAATGAAAGCTACTCATTTTGGCCTTTAGAAATATAAAAGCAAAAATGAAAGAAGTTACTGTCTTCAATGAGCTTACATTTCTTATATTTTGATAACTTCCTTCCTTCTCCCCTTGAGTCATTCATTTATGTCATGGAATTAGTTAAACAGTTGGGTGGTTTATTTAGAATCAAACTAAAGATTCTGGTATCTAAAACCTTGCTTCTGTTTCATAGCAATGAGATGCCTAGTTAGGTATTTAACCATAATTCTTGCTTTCCAAACTTCCAGGAAAGCTGCAAAACATCAATCTTGTTCATAAGTGCCTAGCTTAAATATCTCCAGCTATAAAGAAATCTTCCATGATTTACAGGTTTTCCTGTTTGTAAAGTGTCAGTTATATAAATATTGGGATTTGTGAGGTAAGAAAAGAAAAGAATATTCATCTAACTGTGACTGTTAATGAGGTTTATGTTTTTGATAGAACATAAAGTGAGATGAAAACTTGAATTTACACCTAAGGGGGGATTATTTGAAAGCTTTATGAGAGAGTCTTCTGCCCTAATGGGATTCCTGCAACATGCTATTTTCTATATATGAAAATATATTTCAGTTTTTCATTGCTAAACTATTGATGAGCAGGCTGCTTTCTAAATAAATTCATAACTAACAGAAAACAGAGCTTGAGGAGATAATTGTGAAAACATGACTAGGGGCAGAAATTTCCTCCCAGCTCTGTCAGTGGTGATTTTTTTTAAAGAGATGTGTCAAGTGAATAATGTGAAGAAAACGAAATGCAAAAATGATCTGGTGAAATAGAGATGTCTTTTAATATTTTTTTATTTGTTTGTTGTGTGATAATTAAGCAATTGTAATTCTTGCAGAGATTCTTGCAGGGCTCTTGTCATTACAAGGAAATTGTAAGTATATTTCTAAACCAAGGATTTTGCTAGTTATTGTAGAATACACCAGCTCTCAAGAGACCTGTCTTCATGCCCCCTCTGGGGTGTTCCATTGGAATCATTTCTGGGTTAGTAATCAAATCACAATTAATTGAAACAAGCATCTCAGTGGAACCCCACAGCATGTTCTGGAGGCGGGTATGAAACCTCACATGATTTTATTTTGATATTTTGGACTTAAATTTAAGTTCAAGGGAAAAACCCCCACCATTTTCAGGAGATTAAATAGAAGCAGAGAACTCCAGCAGAGAACTCCAGCTGTCTGAAGTTAGTCAGTCAGCAACATTTATTGAGTGCCTACTGTGTGAAAAGCACTAAGCACTGTTGGTGGGGCTGAATAGAAATAGAAGGTCTGATCTGTCCCTTCCAGAGCTCACAAAGTGATTTGGGAAGACAGAATACACATGTAGAAAGCTATGGTGGAGCACTTTCACCAAGCAATATATTAACAATCACAAATTAATGGAGTTGAAACACACACACAGACACACAAACACACACACACCATGAGTACATGAGCGCTGGAGGAGGTAGTAAAGAGTGGTCTTAAACCCCCAGTGAGTTGCACCTTTGAAGAGTCTTTAAACTACGACTGGCCTCCCTTGTGAAAAGCTCTTTTATACATCTCTTTGTGAAACAAGGAATGAGTTCTTTTGACATGACTTGCTTCACACTCCAAAATGACACCAGAAATATTTCCCTGGGGATGGCCTTGAAAGTGTAAGGTCTCTTGCAGGCAAATTTTCATCCTAAGTCAGGGACTGAATGGTAAATATTTGCCAAAGACAGCTCTTGTCTCCTTTGTGTTTTCTCTCTTCACAACCTTGATTCCACCTTACTACCTTTACATTTGACTTTAGAGTATTGTTATCTAGTGCTGTTAGTCAAATATGACATTTTGGAATCATATCTGTTGCTTTGGGGGTATAAATCATTGATGAAAAGAGCAGGAAATAAAGAATAGAATTAATTTCTTGTCTTTCTGTTGGATAGTTCATACTTAGGTTTAATTTTTTTTTCTTGGCTAATGCAATAATCCAGACAGAAAATGCAGTATTCATGACAATGACTGCACAGGTAGAAGATTTGGGGTAATGATTCAAATTTCTCTTGTTTCCTATAGAACCCAGCTTGATATACTGATTTTTATTTTGTTTGTTAGACAATCAAATCACAGGCTGTGAAAATCTCTTGTCAAAATGAGGACATTCCATGTAGGAAAATAAAGGTGAGATGAGAGCAAAATGTTTATCAGATCTTTGCATACCCCTCCAAACATACCCCAGTATCTCAAACATAGATCTACAAGCCTAGCAACCATTTCTGAAAATGGCTTATCAAAATTTATGTTTAATATCTATCAATGATGGAAACATAATTAGAAGGAAAGCATTGTGGTAAATGTAGGAAACTCATTTGTGGACATGCTCAAATCTTTTTAATGTACTAAATTAGTTGATTCAAATTTGAGCTCCTTTATACTGTGCTTATGCTATCTAACAATTAGAAAGACAAAAATCACAATATAAGAATTTCAAAATTGAAAGCAATGGCATATATCATTCTTCCAAACAAGTATTTATTATTTTTACTCTTCTGGGCACTAGGAGCACAAATACACAACAACAACAACTACTACTACAACAACAACAACAACAACAACTGTATTCCTGATCTCAAGGAAGTTGCATTGTGTAGGGGTAAATAGTAGTATTCTAATCTCCATTTGGAAAAAAAGGATGTTCTTTTTAACATACCTGTAATATAGCCCTTTAACCTTTGTGTAAACATCTGGGAGAAATCTATCCATTCATTTCATTTTGCCATAGTATCGCATTCTTTAGGTTAATTCCAGTTTTTAGGAAGTTTTTCCTTACTTTTTTTCCTTACCTTTTTCCATCTCTGGTAATGCCTCACCCCATTTATTCTCTTTTCTTATTGTGACCTTTAGTTCCTTCATTTCCTGTTCTTACTACACTTTCTTACACATGTTTGCTAGCAGTAGAAAATGAGCTTGTAGATTTAAAAAAATGATTAACATGTAAAGATATGGTTATGATTTCAAAATATCACTTGGAAAAAAAGGGATGGGATAGAATAAAGAATAAGACTATGGGGACAGAAAGGCCTCAGCAAAGAGAACGGATATATCTTTGTTGGAAATTGAAGTTAAAGAGGAAAACAAATGTGTGTATGTGTGTATGTAAATGTGTGTGTGTGTGTGTGTGTGTGTGACTTTCAAGGTTTCTGAGATGTATAATAAAGAGAACAGGATGCTTGTATATAATGGACTCATTTTCTCAGTGGAGAAAAATGGATGAGTGTACTTTGTGAGTCTTGAGGAAAAAAGATAAGGCTTAGCATAGTCTTAAATGTGTAAAAGAGATATAATTAAGGGCAAATAAAAAGGATTGTCTTGCAGCAATAACAGCCCATTTGAAATTAAATAACAAATTTAAAGCAGTCCTAGAAAGCACAATTATGTGACTTTTTCAGTACCATTTAAATTGAACTGAGAGAAGATGATGTTGGGGATAATCAAGGCATATCTAGGCATAAAAGACAATAGGACAAAGACACAAAGAAATCAAGACAAAACAAAGTAAAATTCCACTGGTTAAATAGAATCAAGATTGTGAAGGGAGGAAAGTAAAATCAAAGCAGAAGTGAAGGCATAGGAGAGCACTGAGGGATAAAAGAACTGGGAATTATAGTGAGATAGAAGTCACAGAATAATGCATTTGAAGATATGAAATAAAAGGAGATTTTAGTTGCATAAATAAATTTCAGATCTTTTGACCATGGAAGTGAAATACCTATGTGTGATATTGAAATCAAGGGTATGATTTGTCCTTCTGTGTGATATGTTAAGTGGAGCAAAGGAATCAAAGAGAGTGAATGAATCATGGAAATGACAAAGTTGATTAATTAGAAAACCTTTTTTGTGTGTGTGTGTGGAAACATCAATATATGCTGTTGTTGAAGTCCCCTAATATAAGGGCAAGGACTAGGTATGGCAGGAATGATTTCTATTCAGGTACTGAAGTCCTTGATAAAGGAGGGAATGAATAACTATGGCAAAGATATGAACAATATAATCTATTTAGGAAGAGAACATATGAAGGGAGAAGAAACTATTGAGTAATAATGATAGAGGAGCAGTCTATCAATAGGACTGGAGGTTAAGGACTCTCTTTCCCCTTTTCTTGGAGCAATGTGTTGGGTAACATGAGAGAAGGTACACCCAAAACTATAGAGCATGTCATGGATGTAGTGATTTGGTTAAAATAGCTGCTGAAATGAATTGGTGACGCAGAAACATTCAGTCCAATTCCCTGTGTTTTCTACATAAAGAGTTACAAGCAATGAGAATTGATGTACTAACCCTGAGGCAACTGCTCCCTCACCAAATCCAGAGGGATTTTCTTGTTGTTGTTATTGTTGCTTTGCTTTTTCCCCCCTCCCAGTACTCATCAATCTTTGAACTCTTTGCAGTTCTTCATGCTACCAAGCACATACTGCTACTAAATGCTTCTCCTTTTCTTTGGCTTCAGAAAAATTTGAAGAAATCCTGTTTTTTCCCCTGCCCTCTATAACTATTCTCTTTCTATGTCATCCTCTTTAAGGTGAATATTCCCAAAAGTTTTTGAAATCTTTAACATTCTTTTCTTTTCACATTTGACAATCTCATTCACTCTTGTAGCTTCAGATACAACCTCTTTAAGCCACATTTCCAGTACTAATTTCACTTCTAATATCCTACCAGTTCATAATTTTCACCTAATAAATATCACCATTTACTTATTTGTTGATCAGATTAATAGCCAACAAAGGTTGGCTTTGTTTTTGTGGTAAAGTGAATAGAACAGGATGAGCAAGTATCATTTGGTTTACTATTTCCACTACAGAATTCATTAATTTATCTTTCCCCCCAAACTTACTCTGCTTCTTTGCTTCTCTATTTCTCTCAAGGATGCCAATAACCTTCCATTCATTCAGGTCCTGAAGCTCCTCATTATCTCTCTTCACTCAACTGAAACTGCTTTTTTCAAAGGTACCAATGTTCTCTTAGTTACCATATAAGATGGCTTATTCTCAAGTTTCATTATTCTTGACCTCTTAATAGCATTTGACATTGTTATTTATCCTCTCCTCTTAGATACTTACTCTATTTGGGTTGTTCAAAGTGATGTGTGTTACTTATCTTCAAAAAAAGAGTGTCTGCATACTTTGAAAAGTTAGAAACAGAAATTCTAACCTATTTAAAAATCTTCCAAAATGGAGAACTTCAAAGGAGTTTGAACCCACTTTAAAAATATAAACATTCAAAACATTCTGATTAGTTTGCAAGAGAATATGGGAGTTTCCATCAGGGAAGATGGATGTTTATTTGTTGATTTTCAATAAAAAACCTTTTCAGATTTGGTGGATGGGATGGGAAAATGAATACTATATCTAAGCAAATGAACCCTTTTCCCATTTGGCTCTGTTTCTGTGTGAGGTATATTTTCACTTATGACAACCATTAAAATGAAAGAAACTGAAATTAGAACCAGACCTCCAAAAAGCAATGTTACAATTTGTCAAACCAAAATTTTTAAAAATAATGAAGCACACAGTACTCTGACCAGAAAAAAAATCATTAATGATAATTATAGTTTCTACAGAAAATATTGTGCCAATGATGCATAAAATGTTTTAAAAATATAAATTCATCTTGAGTTCATCCTTTAAATATTATTGTCATAGAAATCATATAATGCACATAAAATTAGCATATTAGCCCATGTATATAATTTATGGATAAGTGAGTATATTGGGAATGTGTTCAACATTGTTGTACTGATAGGAATGACTGACCAAAAATATCTGGAAATTGCTGATCTGTTAGACTTTTCTTCAGGTATACCTTTTGGATTAAGAGAATCTCTAATGAATTTTTCCCTATGGGGAAAAGATAAAGTGATATGGTTATATGTGCAAAATATAGGTATAGTTCACCATAGCCAAAATAAATAATAAATAGGGATGAAATAGTTAATTTTCCAAGCCCAAAGACATTTCTAATATTTTCATTGTATTGAACCAGATAATGACTTCAGGTGAGACCCAGCTTGATTTTCATAGAGTAGTTCTACTAGATTAATTTCTCTTGTGTTTTCTGCTCTAACCAGTCTTAAATATCTAAGCCTAAAAAGAAAAATGAAAGAAAATGAAATCATTGCTATTCTTTTATTTAAAACTCTGAACAATTTCAGAAAAAACCCAAGGGGTTGAAAAATACAGATTAGAAATATTGAATAATAAAACCATTTTCTACAATATCTCATGCTATATGGTGGTTTTTAATTTTGAGTATTAATAAGTTAGAGAACAATGATGATTTTACTTAGTGTTATGCCCCCTTTTAATTTGCTTTCTTAGATTTTATGATGCCTAAAATGGTTTTCATTGGCACCTGGATGAAAAGCAACATTTTATAAAATATCAATTTCTAATCAAGGAGTTCAACATTTTTCAGAAAATACTGATTACATAATTAATGTTAGTCAGTAGCTGACCTGATTATCATTAACTTTTTAAAACACTGAAATATTGGAAGTAGTCAGGTATAGTTCACAGAGATTTATAGAAAAACAAACAAACAAACAAACATTGATACTGTGTGGAGAATGACTACCACATGGTTACATTCAAATATACTCAGGGAGCAGGGAGTTACCTTCTTCTAGGATACAACCCTTACTCATTATTTTATTTCTTTAGCCCCTACAGATGCACTTCCATTTATACAAAATCAGATGTTTTAGATCTTAATCATTACTACTTACTTAACAGTAAGGTAAAATAAATATCACAGACATTCATATTAACCCAAATGAAGACTCCACCCTAGAGCCAACCACTATCAAGACCCTGCCACAGAGTCGGCCAGCATAAAGATCCTGACTCAATAATAAGGAAGCAATGAAGACCTATCCTTGGGGCAATTCAGCAGCAAGATTCAACCCCCAAGACAGGCCAATAGAGAGATCCTGTCCTTAGTACAAGCCAGCAGGTCCCACCATCTAGTGAAAGGCAACAGCTAGACCCCAAAGTTGAATGAAAAACAAGTAGCAAGGACCTGATCCTTTGAAGGAAAAAAAAACTTGTTATAATACAGAATTAGTTCCCAATTCATTATAAAAGTATAAAGTCACAAAATATACAGAAAAAAATGAGCAAAAAAAACAGCAACTTGATTTTATAAAGTTACTATGGTGTCAGGAAGGATGAAAACACATACATCCTTGGAGTACATAGAACCAGTCAGGATTACAAAGTATTTAGGAGGCTCTATATTAAAGAACTGGATAGTTTACAATATAATTATTCCAGAAGGCAAAGGAGTTAGGATTACAACCAAGAATCACATATACAGCAAAACTGAGCACAGTTCTTCAGGGGGAAAATAGTCAATCAAAGAAATAGAAGATGTTCAAGCATTTCAAATGAAAGAGCAGAACTAAAGATGGCAGAATCAAGCCAGCAAAATGCTCGAACTCTTCCAGTTTCCTTTGAAAACCACATTAAACTAAGCCTCTGAACAGAGTCTGCTGGAATGAAACCACCCTCCAGCTCAAGATAGAGTGAAAAAAAAAGGTCAAGAAAAATCAGTTTCACTATAGTTAAAAGGATTTTCAGCCCAGGTCAGATAGACTCTAGGAAAGCTGGCGAAAGGGTCTTAATCACAGCAAATCAGCATCTAAGACCTTCAGTCCTGGCTCATAAGAGGAGCAAATCAATAGGGCAACATCCAGTCCCAGCTCAGAAGGCAAACTCTGGGAAACTAGGCTATTTCCTGAAAAGAGTAGGCAAAGCTACCCCCTACAAATACAAGGGGCCCTGTATTCAAAGAATGACTTAGAGTTGCACAGGAAGCTTGGGGCAGCATTCAATTTAACCCAGAAATAGTGTTGCACCTTAAAAGAAAAAAAAAAGAGGATATATAAAAAAGAAAAGAAAAGAAAATGAGCAAGAAACAGAAAAGGACCTTGACCATAGAAAGCTACTATGGTGATAGGACAGAACAAAACACAAACTGAGATGAAACAGAATGTTGACAGAAGAAATTTCAACGAGTGATAGAAATTAGTCTCAAGCCTCAAGAGGCTTCTTGGAAATGCTCATAAAAGATTTCAAAAGGCAAATAAAAGAGAGAAAAGAAAAAATGAGAAAGGAAATGAAAGTATGCATGAGGGAATCAACAGTTTGGAAAAGGAAGGGAAAATTATCTGAAGTAAACAACTCTTTAAACAGTATAATGAACCAATTGGAAAAAGAGATACTGAAGAAATAACTGAAGAAAATCACACAAAAATTACAAAAGAGGAAATGAAGGCTAATGACTCTATAAACAGCAACAATCAGTTAAACGAATGAAAAAGAATGAAAAAAATGTGTGAAGTCTTCCTCACATTCTCTTGACATTTCGAGAATAACTAGGGATCATCCAAGCTTTTCACTGATCATCTTTTGTTCTGAATATATTACCAGTCCATCTTCTTTTTGAATTTTACATTTTTTGAAGATATCCTTTATTCAGCTTCTACTTCATATTTCCTTATTTGCAGACTTTCTATTGCCTTCTAGGTCTTATTAATTTTAATTATTTTGAAATTGTAGTGTATGATTCATACCAATATAATAATACTAGTAAAATATTGATAATAAAGAGATGAGCATTAGTTTCAGGGAGATATTTCAGATCATAAAATGAACTTTGCAATTTTCCTATGAGCTGTTTTATTTAATTCTAAATTTAAGTGATTTTTCAACTTCAGTGACTATGCAAGAGCTAGCTAGATAGGGAGATAGAGAGTTAACAGATAGATGATAATGCATAGATGATGATAATTATAAAGATAAATAGACAGACAGACAGGTAGATAAATAGATAGGTAAATAGATTTCTAGATGGATAGATGGGTAGATTCATATTTAGATAAATAGACATGTAGACAAGGAGGCAGGAAAGCAGGGGTAGCAAGGAGAAGGGAGAGAATTAGATTAGTCAACCTACAAATTTTTATTAAGTGCTTATTTTGTGACATGCATTAGGCTAAGTACTGTGTCACTGCCCTTAAGGAACTTACACTCTTTGAGATAATACAAGATGTTTATAGATAAATAAATAGTTATATATAAAATCAAATCCAAGTGATGGTGTAAATGTATTAACAACTAGAGGAATTAGCAAAAGGTAATTAATGGAAGTGGTACTTGAACCAATCTTTGAAAGAAGCTAATGGTTCTGAAAGCCAGAAGTAAAAAGCAAGACTTTTTCATATATGAATGAGACTATAAAATGCAGAGACAGAAGATCTAAAATACATGTACAACATGCCATATCATATTAGATAAATTTTGGTGGCTCCTTATTACTTCCAAGATCAAATAAAAAATTTTCTGTTTGAATTACTTAAATGCTAAGTATTCTTACATTTTACTGTCTTTGAAGCACCCTGTGATCCAACACCACTACTTTTATTGGTATTCTTCATACACAATGGGCATCTCCAGATTGTGCATTTACATTGTTTCCTATCTTGGAAGTCTCTCATTCATCATTTCTATTTTCTAGATTCCTTGGCTTTCTTCAAGTCCCAAATTAAATTTCACCTTTTTCAAGAAGTCTCTCAATATTCCTTATTTATTATCTTCAAATTATCCTGTGTAAAATACCATGTTTGTACATAGTAATTTACATTTGACTTTGAGCTTCTTGAGAACAGGGAGTATATTCTGACTGTCTTTGAATCCTCAGCATATAATACATTGCTTGATAAATACTAAGTGCTTAATAAATGTCTGTTTAACTTGACTTCTTCCTGTAAAAGAGAAAATCAAGACTATGTTAAGGCATATTACTTAAAGTCATACAATAAATAAATAACAAAGTAGGGATTCAAATCCAGATTTATTTTACTTGTACCATTCAGTTTCTGTTATATATATATATATATATATATATATATACGTATATGTACATATATACATATATATGTTAAAAGTAAATAATCCCTGATTTGAAATTTGGAAAGGAGATGCTTAACAATTAAAAAAATGATATAATTCTGTGCCATTTTTCATGCATTTACTGAGCATGTACAATGTGCCTAATTGCTTCAAACCATGGGAAGAACAGTTTTTCCCCCAGACTATTGTATATCTGAAGTCCAGGCTCTGTGGCTTAATGAGATTGTTGGGCAGTGTCTCAAAGATACCAGTATTTAGGGATAGAGGAAGTAGTAAGCTGCTACTACAATAAGACTTTAGGCTCATAACTACAAATGACAAACTACAAATATCAGTTCTCCATCACTAAGGAGAATCCCTCTTCCTCACAAAATCCTCAGGCTAGAGGCTGCCTTTTGTAATTTATATTCCTTTTATCCATTTTCTCTGTTAAATTTAACAAAATTTTCTTCCAAATCAAATATATAGGTCATAGTCCAAAAACCCTTCTAAAGATGATCCTCATGAGTAATAATAATAATTATACACACACACACACACATGTCCCTAAGGAGCTTATAGTATAATGAATGAGAGGCACTTCATGAAGCAGTTGGATAACAAAATAGAACATTTTATGAATAAATTCCAAAAATGAATGGTACACTATCTTTATATTTCTGCTTAGATGATTAGTACTGAGTTGGAGGCTCACCTTTGTAGCCTTATCACATCCAAGATATGAAGCAAACACACAAAATCACATATTTTAAGAAAATGAAATATTTTCACAAATGTTCGTTCAAATGCCTTATATGCCATCCCAATTTCTTGACAACAATCAATTGATATGAAAATAGTTTCTCTTGCTTATGCTGTTTTTTTCTTCCTTTTAGGCTCTTCATTTATATTCAAAAAGATCATTTCACAATCCAATGACTAAAACTTCCCAATTTATCTCAGAGAAGGAGGCTGAATTAGAGCTATCTTGATCAAGTACTGTGGCTTCACTGAATGGACTGGGCAGATGGAAGAAGAGAGGTTTGAAGAGAGAAAATTTGTTTACTCATCAAAATTTTGTAATCAGCACCAATATGAAGTGAAGCAACAAAGAAAGTGTCAATTTAATTAGTGTTTAGCATCATTATACATTTTTAATTTCACACAAGCACATTAACTTTTTTGGTTATTTCTAAAACTCATCCCTTTTAACCCTACATTAAGTAATTACAGTCTCCATTTTTGGGTACTGCAAACCCCTTTAAAACTTTATGGATAAGAAACTGCCAAATAAAGGTAGGAGGGATATAATATAATTGAACAAATAATTATGAGATGCTTACTGTGTAAAAAGTTCTGAGCTAGGAATTGGGAATATAAAGAGAAACCAAAACAATCCTTTTTCTCAAAGTAGAAATTATATTCTAGTAGCAGGATATAATTCAAATACAGATAAATAAATACTGGGCAATTTGAAGAAGGGGAAAGCTGTATGAAGGAAATATAATGGGTTGAATATTGCTCTGGAGTTACCATTATGGGGCTATAGCAGAGTTTAGAAGCTTGTGGTTCTAAATTATCCAATGCTCACCCATCCTTCAAGAAGACAAGAAATTTGATATTGATTATTCATGTGGGTCATATAAAACCTATTTCCGTGTTAACAATGTTGGAAAAGAAAACAAAAAAACAAAATAAACCAAGCTTTTAAAAAGTATGGTTCAATCTGCATTCAAAGTTCATTTAGTTCTCTCTCTGGAAGTGAATAGAATTTTTCATCACCTTTGGAATTATTTTGTATTATTGTCTTGGTAAAAAGTAGCTAAATCTTTTAGAGTTGATCATAAACTCCTACCTTATCAATAAATCTGACAGGTACATTTTCCCATATTTCTCTAATTTACTTATGATGTCATATTTTATGTCTAAATCATTTATCCATTTTGATTTTTTCTGCATACATTGTGTGAGATATTGGTCTATAGTTTCTGCCAAAATGCTTGCCAGTTTTTCAGGAACTTTTGCCAAAAGTTGAGTTTTTAATCCAAAAACTTAGATGTTTGAGTTTAATCAAACTCTAAATCACTATGGTCATTTATTACTTTGTATTAAGTATATTCATTCTACTGACCTTTCACTCTATTGCTTAGTAAGTACTAGAAGGTTCTGATAATTACCAATTTGTAAAATAATTTAAAATCTGGATCTGCTAGGCTACCTTCCATCATATTTTTCTCATTATTCCCTTTGATATTCTTGATCTTTTTCCTTCCAGATGAATTTTGCTATTATGTTTTTCTGCATAAGTATAAAATATTTTTTAGCATTTTGATTGGCATGATACTGAATAAGTGAATTACCTTAGGTAGAATTGTAATTTTTGTTATATTGATCAGCTTATCCATAAGCATTTAATGTTTCTTCAGTTTTTTTTTATGTATGTAAAAAGTCATTTGCAGTTGTTTTTAAATAATCTCTGGGTTTGTTTTGGCAGATAAAATTCCAAGTATTTTATATGTGTCTAGTTATTTGAGATGGAATTTCTTTTTCTATCTTTTATTGATGGGTCATTTCTGTTTTTGGTAGCATATAGAAATAATGATTTCTCCCCATACACATCAAGGATGGAGTCCAACATTAACATGAAGTTTAAAATCAAGAAATGCGGTGTGAAGATGATCAGACCTAAAACAAAAAACAAAAACAACAAAAAATCTTTGCTATAATTGTTAATTGCTTTAACTATTACTTTTGTTGATTCTCTGCAGTCTCTAAAGTTAATTCTTACTTAACTGAAGTGGACAGGTCCAGAGGTAAGACTCATTCTTGATTTATTTTTTTTTCAAAAAGTTTATATAGTATTAGGATTCTTTTTTTCTTAAATATTTGGAAAAAATCACTTGCAAATACATTAAATCCTGAGAATTTTTTCTTAAAAAGATCATTGATTGCTTGCTCAATTTCTTTTTATAAGATATGTTTATTTAGATATTGTATTTCCTTTTCTGTTTATACACACACTCACACACATATATATTTTACATTTATTAACATCTCTTTTGATTTTTATAAATTTCATTTGGGATGTATTCAGAGATTTTAATTTTTTTTTGTAATTTTGTGTTCAATTCATTAACCTGATTTTTCTTTTATTTATGGACATACTTGGAGAAATAAAATAAAATAAAATTCCTTTAAATAATGTTTTGGCTACATGCTGCAAATTCTGGAATTTGTTCTTATTGTTATTCTCAATGAAAGTATCTCTAGGATTTGTTCTTTGATCTATTCATTTTTAGATTCAATTGTTTAATTCATAATTAGCTTTTAATATATGGTTCCATGTAAGTTTTTTTACATTATTCTTTTACAAGGATATTTAATCTTTTGACTTTTTGCCTTTAATTGTGATGTTTTATTTCCCAATATATGGTAACTTTTTTGTAGATGTCATGTATAGCGGAGAAAAAAGTGTGCTCTTTTATATTTCTATCTCATTTTCTTATGACCTTGAGATCTATCATATGTAATTTACCATCATATGGTACTTGTCATCTCCTTGACTTGTTTCCTTTTTATTTTATGGTTTGATTTCTTTAGCTCTGGGAGGGGAAATTTTAGAGTCCTTGATACTTTTACTATCACCAACTATAAATCATTTAACTTTTTCTTTAGGAATTTGGATACTATGTCATTTGGTGCATATATGTTTGGTATTGATATTGCTTTGTATTCTATGATACCTTTTAGCAAAACATAATTTTGATGATTTTCTCATTTAATGATTAATTATTTTTGCTTTTTCTTTGCCTGAGATTATAATTACCACCACTTCCTTTTTTTAAATCTCAGATGAAGAATAATAGATTCTGCTTCAGCTTCTTATTTTAACTCTATGTGTGTCCTTCTTTTAAGTGTATTTCTTGTAAACAGCATATTGTTAGATTCTGGTTTCTAGAAAGCCATTTTATTGGTAAGTTCATCCCATTTACATTCACAATTATGAATACTCACTGTATTTACCTCTGTTTATTCTTTTCTCTCCCTTTTATCCTATCACTCCTCTAAAGTTTGTTTCATTTTTGATTATTGCCTTGTTTTAGCTTCCCTCCCTTTTATCACTGCCTCTCTCTTTTTAAATTCTCTTTTTCTCCTACTTCTTTATTGGGGATAGATTTATACTACTAGTTGAGAGAGAGAAAAAAAAAAAAGAGAAAGGAAAAAGGAAAGCACCACCATTATTTTTCTTTCCACTGTAAATGTCTTTCTTTTGCACCTCTTCTATAGATAATTTCATCTCATTTTTTATCTCTTTCCCCTCCTCCCAAAACATTCATCTGTCCAGCCTATTTATTGATTCATTGTTACAAAATAATCAATTGATACTCCTATCTTGTAAAGTACATCTGTCTTAAAAATAATGATAAAATTCTTAGAAATCACACATATTATCTTCCCATATGTAAAAGTAAACAGTTTAACCTTGTTTAATCCCTTCTTACTTCTCTTTCATATTTTACGTTTTATATTTGAATTTATGTTTATATTTGAAAATCAGGTTTTTCTATCTACTTCTCTTCATTAGGAATGCTTGAAAAGTACTACATTTTATTAAATATTTTTGTTTTCTTGAAATATTATCTGTTTTTCTGGGTAGGATAATTTTGGTTGTAGTTTTAGAATTTTTGCCTTCCAGAATATTATGCTCCTAGTCTCCCACTTTTAAAAGATATCTGCTAAGTTCTCAGTGATCCTCATGGCTTCACAGTATTTGAATGATTTCTTTCTGACTATTTGATATATTTTTGTCTTTGATGAGGAAGTACTGAAATTTGACTATAATATTCTTGGGAATTTTCATTTTGGAATCTCTTACAAATGGTGATTGGTGCATTATTTCAATTTCATTTTTTCCATTTGGTTCTAGAATATTAGTGTAGTTTTCCTTGAAACTTTACATTTAAAAAAATCATGACTTTCACAAGTCTAATAATACTTACATTATCTGTCTTGGAAATTTTTTCTAGGTCATTGATTTTTCCAATGATATATTTCACATTTCTTTTATTTTTCATTTTGTTTTGTTGTTACTCGATGTTTCATGAAGTCATTGGTTTCCATTTGTCTAGTTTAAATTTTTTAGGAATTAGTTTTCTTTGCTGAGCTTTTATCTCTCTTTCCATTTGATTAGTTCTGCTTTTTAAAGGCTTCTCTTTGTTGGACTTTTGTACCTTTTGGCATTTGGTCTTTTTCTCATTTATCTCTTATTCTCATTTCTTCAGGTTTCATCAACCCTCTTATTATCACCTTTTGTGCCTATTTTACCATTAGTTGTCTCTTCCCATTATTTTCTTGTATTATTTCCATTTATTTTTCCAATTTTTCCTTCATCTCTCTTATCTGATTTTTAAAACCCTTTTTGAACTTTTCTAGAAATTCTTTTGTTTTGGGGAAGGAAAAAAAAGTTTAAGACCAATTCACATTTTACTTTGCGGTTTTGGAGGGAGTGGTTTTGACTTTTTTGGGTTTTTTGCCATATAATTTCTATGGTCAAATTCTTTTTTTATGTTGTTTTTTAAATTTTTTCTAGCTTATTTCTTTACTTTTAATTTTATGTTAAGGTTGGGCTCTATTTCTAAAATGAAGGAAACATCATTTAGGGATTTTATGCTGACGTTTTCAGAGCTATTTCTTGGGGTCTGTTAATTTTTAGTTCTTCCAAGGTAGTATGATCTAAGAAGACTTGAGGTCACTGCTTTCCTGTACTGTGCTGTGATCTGTGAGCAACTACAAATATTCTTTTCTACCATGGAATTGTGAATAGTATCTTATTTCTTTTGTGGCCTAGTAGTGTGACCCCAAACTGTGTATGCATGGATAATGTGACAAAGTCGTGAACTCTGTGTCAACAAAGGGTCCTCTGTAAATTTCTGATCAGTTGTCTGATCCTCAATGTCTGTTGGATGAGAACTTCAGAAGCTACCATTGCAGATTCAATTGCTCCCAAGACCTTCTGCTGGTTTGTTGGAATGAGGCTTGTGTGGCAGTACACAACACTTGTAGAAATTCTTCCAGGAATTCTTGTTGGGTTTGTGTTCAATTTATATTTTACTTTGAGGCATTGCCTGTAATTGTTTTGAATTTGTTGTTTCCATCTGAGGTTGTTTTTTGATCTTCCCTGTTACCATGAAAGATTTGGGGTCAGTTTTTTTTTTTTTTTTTTTTTTTTTTTTTTTAGGTCTGATCATTTTCACACCGCATTTCTTGATTTTAAACTTCATGTTAATGTTGGACTCCATCCTTGATGTGTATGGGGAGTGTACTATCTAAAACTTCAGACTTTTTCTTACTAATGTTTTTAGAGTGAGTTTAAGAAAATTGAAAGTTTTCAATTCTTCCAAGGTTTTTGGACTTGTGGATAAGTGTAATCACTGCTCTCTTTACTTGTACTGTGATCCTTACCCAATAAAACCCCTTGGGTTTTCAATTGATTTTGCTTCTCAGGGTTTCTGATCCCTTGGGGCTAGAAGTGATTCTGTTCCTCGGAGTCCCTGATCTCTTGTGACCAAAAGCAAAACTGCTCCTCAAGATTCCTATTTCTTCTTGAACAAATGTGGTCCTTTCTGCCTCTCAATCATGACCCAGAAGTTGGTATAGGCAATGAAGTTGCCAAACAGCCTGCCTCTCATCCTGTGTGCAATGCTAGCACAGGGGTTTCCCTATGATTTTTTGCAAGGTTTCCATACCATCTCTGGATTAAGAACTCGCAAAAGTTGTTGCTGCTTCTGTTGCCATCAACAATACTACTATTAGGGTTACATCTTTGATACTCTAGAATTCAATTTTGCTGAATGTTTTCTCTACTCTGTCATCCACCTTGAACTTTTTTTTGCACATTATCTCTCTCTCTTTCTCTCTTTCTCTTTCTCTCTCTTTCTCTCTCTCTGTCTGTTTCTGTCTCTGTCTCTGTCTGTCTCTCTCTCAGAATGTGTGCATGTGCATGAGTGTGTTTGTATGTGTGTGTGTATGTGTGTGTGTGATTCTCTAGTTCTTGCTCCCACTGTTTGGAGGAGGCAATTAGGGTTGTTACTTACCCAGGGTCACATGACTAGTTTTTAAGTATCTAAGGCCATATCTGAACTCAAGTCATCCTTACTTTAGGTCCAGTGCTCTATGGACTTTACCACCTAGCCATCATTTACACATTCTCTTTAAATAATTTTTACAGGATATTATATATTTTACTTTTTCCAAATTATATGTAAAAAACAATTTAAAAAGTTCATTTTAAAAAATTGAATTCCAAAATTTCTCCCTCTGCATTAACTTCTCTTATCCCTCCCTGAGATGGCAAGGGGTTTGATAAAGGTTATACATGTGCAATCATGCAAAACATATCTCCATATTAGTCATTTTATTTTCACTACTTTTACAGGATTTTTGTGAGAATGTATGATCAAATTTTATTGTAAATGTGAGATAATAATAACTACCACTTTTATATTTGTTCTATTTCACTGGATGCTTAAAACAACTCTGTGAGGTATATATTACTGAAATCATTTTAAAGATGAAGAAACTGAGTCTGAAAGGGGTCAAAATATTTGCGCTAGGTTGCAGAACTATTAAATATCTGAGGTAGAATTCTAACTCAGGTTCCTCCAAATCTAAGTCTAGAACTCTATGCATTATTCTGCCTAGTTATCTGATACTTATCATGATATGAACTATTGTAAATTTATTGCTTACATAATTTTTATAAATAATTTATTCTATTATATTGATACAATTATCATTAGAAGAGAAAGCTAATCCTTATTCTAGGTGTAAGAAGAATTATGAGTGAATTAACTTCATTGGAACTAGTATTTATCTAGGGTTTCTTTCTTCCATTTATTCCTTGATGTTTTGAAACATGAAGCCACATGAAAACCATTACATGCTTTAGTTAGATTACCACATGATTGAGGATAGAAATGGTATCTTTATTTGTGAATAAATATGAGGCTTAACATTGACATATTTATAATTAGAATTCAAGGAGTCAGCTCTCTCATTTTGCAGCTGGGGAATTAAGGTTCAGAGATATTAAGTCATTAGTTCCAGGTCATACAGCTAGCTAGTCACAGAATGAAACTCTTCTTATTTCTCCATTATGACAAATTAATGAAGGTCTGTTTCTAAACTCAGGCAAGATCACTGGAGAATTTGAAAAAGTTATAAGTTGCAATATCACAATTTTCCATGAAATGCACAGTGAAAAGACTATTTGTGAGCTCCCTCCTTCTCTTATGTCTCCTATTAGTAAGGATCCTTGGACATTATTATGTGAATAATTAACACACTTTTGTGCATTTATGGTACAGCTCATAGAAGGAGTTGGCTGATGTGTACTTCAACCTTAACTCGATTTTAAACATTAAACGCACCCCTAAATGTTATAAAGACCCAATTCTATTTACAAGGATCTTATAGTTTGCTGTCAATTAATTCAGTTTATGCATGTAATTCTTACTAATGAGCTTCCTGAGTACAGATAGGGGGTATAATTAGACTATATTACTTATTTCCTAACTATTGAAAATGTCAGCATATCCAAAAGAGCCTGAGGTCTCCTTAAATTCATACCAGTACTATTGGCCTCTTTAAATTGTTGAGTTATAGGAAAAAGTATAACTATTCCCATCATGTTCAAAGACCAAGGTTATGAAATATATGTGTTTGTTGGGAGCAAGGATTGATTTGGGGGATATTATTTTTAAGGGGGCAAATTATAGCAAGGACCTGGATTATCTTTAGGGGTTCCTATTTAGTTTCAAATATTAAAAGGTCACACCTCATGTCCAAAATTGAACTATCTTTGCATGAGGACCTACACTTTCTTGGACTTCTCTTTTTTAATAAAGAAAAATAAACCAGTCCCAATCTTGCCCCTTATTTGAGACTATAATCTAGACACTAAAAATGTCTACTGAAAACATTCCAGTTTAGGCTGGAGTTTCTTGATGTTTGACGATTTTGATTACCTACAAATTGATTGTGTCTCTAGTCTACTGACTTTCTAAGCCATCCTCTACAATGCTATCAAAGTGTTCCTCCTAAGTAACAAATTTGATCATGTTGCTCTCTTGCTCAAAAACTTTTAGTTTCTCCCTCTTACTTCAGAATTAAATTCCACATGGTCTGACTCCAGCCTTTTCTACTTTACTTTATAATTTATAATACTTTACTGCTTCAATTATGCTAGGATTTCTCATTCACCATAAAAATTCCCAAATCTCACTAAATCTTGCATTTTTAAAATTCTACGTTAGGATAATCTTTAGCATTACATCTCTGGTATGTGTCAAGTTTATCCTCAAGATAAAGAAGACTTGTTTCACCTTTTGCACTATCCCTGAAACATAAATCTCCATTAACATCTTCCTATTAGGGCACTCTGATGAATTCAACTATAGGGCCATGAACATATTTTTTTTGTAAAAAGATCAAGTTGGAATTTAAAGGAATACTTAAAAGGAAACTTACAACATGATTTGCACACAGCGATAACAATGTTACTTAATTGTATTTCATCAGTGTAGGATTTTAGAGAGAAAAGGAAAAGCAGTTACAGAGGCAGATACTTGGTGGTGGGGGGATTTCAAAGGATTTCATAGGTTCAGGGAAATTTTGATCCATTCTGTACTCTTCAGTTGCTCTATTGCATAATGATAATTACAGTAAAGTGCATTATGGTTTTCTATTTTTTAAGTTGGTAATTTATGTATAGTATGCTGTAAATCAGTTCATTCCAATATACAATTAATTGGAACAACAGAATCTGAATAAATATATAGTTAGTATAATTTAGATTTCCATCTCTTAAACATCCTACCAGCTCCCTCCATGATAGAATTTTCATTTTTCAACTTGTTGATGCCTTATGGACATAGTTTTAGTGACAAAGAACATAAGCAAATTGGGTCTCTGGAAAGCTCTACTGCTGCATTTTCTGATTTAAATAGCAATCTCTCCATCAAGGGTATGAGGATATTTTATTAAATGCATTGATAATATATATTTTAAAACCTAAAATGATTAGAATTCTGGCCTAATCATTATCAATCCCATTGGTACTGCTATAATAACATTTTACTGAATAGGCTCATTTGGTACTAATGTGAATACCATAGAAACTTCTGGGGAATTTAGTGCTATTAAAAGGGCCATTATTTAAATGTGGTTCATGACCTTACACATGAGATGTTAAAAAATATGCTTTATTATATACTACCAAATAGAAGAGTTTTTGAATTTTTTAACTGTACCTTTAGGATAATCTTTAGCATTAAATCTCTAGTATGAGTCAAATGTGTCCTCAAGATAAAGAAGCCTTGTTTCACCTTTTGCACCATTCCTGAAACATAAATTTCCATCAATATAGCCTTTTATTGAGGCACTCTGATAAATACAGTTATAGGGTCATGAACCTATTTTGTTTGGTAAAAAGATCAAGTGAGAATTTAAAGGAACACTTAAAATAAAAGAAAAATTCTTCCATATGAAATTCTAAAAGAGGGAAGAGAATAGCATTAGTAACAAGTGTCAGAGAGAAACATTTGATTACTTAAACATTCTCTGGCTCATGTGGGACAAAGAAAAAAGATAGAGCTCAATATTGCCTTGCCATACTTTGGGAAGTTAGTCTCAGTTCTACTATTAACTAGCAATGTCACTTTGGGTATAACTTGCTGCTTATTTCCATGTTTCAGTAGACAGGTAAATATTTCCATATGAGTACTCTAATTAACTATATAAATCACAACCCAAATCCTGTGAAATTCTTAGGCATATCATTGCACACATAACGTAAATATTCTTAGAAGTTCTGTTTGATCTTTTACCATTCTGTGAGTATAGAATGGTGGCTGTATAATGTTATATGCTTTCCATGCATAGTTGACCCACTTTCTTTTTTATTTATAGATTTCCTGATGCCATTGATATATTTCTTGTGTGCAAGTCATTATTGGTAATGTGGTAATGGTATTGGTAATGTATTTCTGCTCAAAATTCTTTTCTCCCTGGCTCTTTTATTATGTTTAAAATTTTGATTTCTTTAAGCTTTTAATATTTCATGAATTTCAACCATACAATTCTGAAAAAATATAGAATTAAAATGATGATTTTTTTGTGTCAGAAAGTATCTATTCTCTTATTTAATTCTAAGTCCAAATCATCACCAATTAATATGGTCTGGTCAACATATATGCATTGATAAGTTAATAGTGGTTTGGTCATACCAACGAGTTTCATAGTCTGGTCAACAATTTTTTTTTATCTGCTTGTCTTGATCAATTTTTTTGATTGGTTGCAGCTCTCAATGAGGAGGCTTTATGCAATCAATACAATGTCTTGAGCAAGCGGGAACATAAAAAATATCTTATTATCTGGAGAGAAGCTGGGTGGGCAATGAACAGAGCACTGAAACTAAAACCAGGAAGATCTGAGTTCAAAACTTGTTTTAGACAATTAGTTGTGTGATCCTGGGCCAACTCACTTAACCTTTCTCAGCTTCAGTTTTCTCATCTGTAAAATGGAAATAATAGTACTTGTCTTACAATACTGTTTTGAAGATAAAATCAGACAATATTTGCATTCTGTTTACCTTAAAACATTTTATAAAAGTTATTATCTTGGAAACAAACTCCTTTTTAATCATTTTGTTCTTCCATTTCCAGCATAAAAGTCTTTCTCCTTGGAAGAGAAAATATAAGTAAAATCAATATTGAGCATTTCTGCTTTCTCTTTGTCAATTATCATCATCCTATTCATTCCAAGCAAAGATCTTTTTTTTCTTTGATCCTCCCTTTTCTTCCAATATAACTAAAACAAACAAAAATATTCATTTGTCTGTATCTTCCCTCACTACCCTGAACTTGTCCTAATTTTTAGCATTCCTGACACTTTCTATAAGATTATTATACCCTCTTAAATCTATGTGCTGTTATCTGATGTTCCATCTTTTGTGTATTTATTTTTAATATTTGAGTTATTTAGAGTAAACCAGAATGCAATTTCAGGGATCATGGAGAATATCTTCAATGATGTCCAAAATATAGTAGTAAAAAATTATTAAAGTAATTGAAATGATAAGTGAGGGTGAATTTACATTTCTAAAAACAGATGGAAGCCTCATAATATCTCTGTAGAACACATTAACTGGGGAAAGGTCACAGTGCTACAGATAGTGTCTTCACTGGGTTTGTCTAAACCAACAGTTTTTTTTTTCCCCAATGAGTTATTTGTTTGAAAATCAACTCAGCAACAGGATCTTAAACAATAGTTGTCATGCACTGATTTAATTCTTAGATTTTATATAATCCATAAGGATCATGACATTTGAAAGCTGTATTCATCAGGAAAGACTTTTTTGGGGGCAGTTAGGTGGTGCAGTGGATAGAGCACCAGCCCTGAAATCAGGAGGACCTGAGTTCAAATCTGCTCTCAGACACTTAACATTCTCTAGCTGTGTGACCTTGGGCAAATCACTTAACTTCAATTGCCTCAGCAAAAAAAAAAAAAAAAGAGAGAGGGAGACTTTTTCTTCAATCTTTAGGGTTTTTTTTTCCAGAATTCCCTGTCAAATAGATGGTGAGTTTCATATTTTTTCATATATGAACCAGGATTTACAATCACATTATCAGATAAATCCCCTTTTAAGTGTGTTGGAATATTTTCTTTTGGGATCTTCAGTTTCTTTTTTGAACATCACTCAACACTATTAAGCTGATTTCTCCAATAGTATTTTGGTCCATGAGATCTTGTTTATATTTTTTCTGAACTTTTAAAAATCTGTTTTCCCCAAATCTAGGAAGCCAGTCAGATTATGCCCAGATTTTTTCTCTTTCTAGAACAATGGCCATATTTCTATGATTTCTTTCATTTCTATCTTAGCAATTAGTTCCTCTTTTTTAGTGAAAATAAAATACAGAATAATATTTTCCCTTGTTTATTCCTTCAGCTTTTTAAGGATAATATTAACACTAACCAATCAAGAAGTTATTGTTGATTCTGCTTTTGATAGAGATAAATCTCCAACAGATATCTGTTGGATTTGATGATTTCCCCCTTCTACCTCCTGCCCTGCCATTACCATATCAAAATTCCCAAAATTCTCATGTTTTTTTTCTTTGACAGATCATGTAGAATTTGACAGTCACTTTTGATTGTCTCTTTGTTAGTCTTCAATCATATACCCTTTCTTATGCCTCCCAGTACAATAGTTGCTCATTTTTACATGAATACATTTTCTTAATATACAACACTACCTTCTTCCTGCTCATGATTGTCCTGTTTTTTTTAATAAAGTATACCATTTAGAATTGTGCTTAATAATGGGTTTCTTTTTTTACTAGATATTGATATTTTGAACTCCAATTTGCCTCTTTGAATTAGAATATCTAGTTCTTTTCTATTGTCTAAACTTTTAACATTTGCATATAGATATTTGAGGCTTCAGGTTCTAATACTGGTTTATTATTTAGATTTTATTCTTTAAAACTTCTGGGTATCAAATGTCATCTCTTTTTCTTCTTTATAACTATTGTTTAATGGCATATAACTTGGTTTATATACAAATAGACAATCTCCTTTTGGAATTCTTTTTTAAAATTAAGAAATATGGCACCCCTAGAAAATGCATTTTAATCAGACTTAGCTAGGTAGACTTCATCTCTGGCAAGGGACCTGTCATCCTTGTATACAGTAATTATCTAGAAATCTAAATTTTATCCTCAGATACTGATTTCAAAAGCAGTTGTTTTTCTTCTGTAAATTTTGCTTTAATCCTGTTGCCCCAACAGGGAAAAGAAAATATTAAAAATGTGCCATTTGGTCTCCAATTATTTGCCCCAAACTTCAGATTTATTAGAAATGAATATGATAGTAGCATTTGTTTGCAGATGAATCAGCACAAATGAGTAATTGTCATCTATTTTGATAAGACAGGAAATTTTTATGTCAATTTGTGCACGGAGGACATAAAAGAAAATTTACTAATTGCTATCAAAATGGATAATTTTCTGTTATTGTTAATAGTTTTGAGTCAGTCCTTTTGAAAAAGGAAAACACCAATTGCTATTACTCTTTTCTTTTCCTCTTACTCTTCCTGTATGATAATCTCTTAAAAGATAACTTTTTTGTGTGTGACACCAAGATTATAAGGCTAAGCTGCTTCTTCCTTAGAAGTGGAAAAGTGGATAGAGTTCTGAACCTGGCATTAGGAAGGTACCACACAAGTTCAAATCTAGCTTGTGTGACCAGGCAAATCACTCAAACTCTGTTATCCTCAGTTTGTTCATTGTAAAATGAGAATATCATTAGCATCTATTTCTCCATAATTGTAAAAAAACACTTAGCACAGTGCCTGGTACATAGTAGAAACTATATAAGTGCTTATTTTTTCCCTCTCTCGTTCCTCCTTAGAGAGTCCATTTCTTTCTTCACAAAGAAACTCAAATATTTTTAGAACACTTATTGTATAGCTGTTCTTTTTTTTCCTCCTCCATACAATATGTGTCTATTTTTCAACATAATGACAAAAATAATTTCCCCTCTGTCACCTCATACACCATCTTTGCTCAAAACTGAAAGCCCATTTCTGTTAGAAATATTTCCTTTTTCCTAACAACCTGAAGTGTAAAGAGCCATTCTTTAAATCTTTTTTACCTAGCAGGAACACAGATAAAAATCATTTGGCTGTGACAGAAATACAAATATTTCCTTTTACAGCACAAATCACTGCACAATCCCTCTTATTCTTCATAACAAATGAGATTCTTATCTTATTACTTGTGAGTAATTTATCACCTATACCAAACACTGTCTAGAAACTTTTATAGCCAAGTATCACATTTTAATAACTTAACAACCATACTCAAGTTACTTTCTTTAGTCTCAAGAACTCCACAAATCTCTGCTTAACTGTGTACTAACCTCCAATTTCTTTAGATTACCATATCTACCCATGGAATCTCATTTTTGCACTTGCTTTTTATTACTTTATTTTGTTTTGCAAATTGTTACCTACCTACATTCTTAATCTTCAAGTTCTTCTCTCTAATCCTGTTTAAACCTCCTTACTTGTTCTTCATCCACTTATTGTTTCAATCAGGAAACAGAATATAGACCAATTTCTAGACATTTAGATTGGTCTTCAAATTGTTTTTAATTTCTTCTAAACTTCAAGAAATTCTTTTTCCTCAAATATCTGATGAACCTCACTTGTCCAACCCCCTTTAGGGCACTGATGCAGTCTTTCTTTTCCTCATTCTGCTCAAGTTTAGCAAATCTTGGTTTCTCTTTAGAGAAACATGTAACCTTTAAATTTGTGTTTTGCAATACATTCTAGAAAGTATTTCTTTTCATAATTAGCCAACAAAAACTGAAATCGAATCTTGTATCCTTGATGTAAGTATCAAGGATACAAGATTCCATTTGACGATGTAGCAAGTTATAAGAAATAATCTTATCTGTTGCTGTCAAGTATTTTTAACAAGGATACCTTCTAGTTATGTGTAGCTTGTTTTTATTAAAAAATTAATTTTAATTAAAAAGAAATTATATGTGCCAATAGTTCCTGATCCTCAGTATGTATGTGTGTGTTTGTGCTAGATTTGGCATGAAGAAGATTTGGAACTAAATCTTTTATCAGATACTAGCTGTATGACTAGGCAACCTACTTCTCTGAGCCCGAGGGAATCAATCTTAATGATCACTAAGGTCTCTCCCAGGTTCTATAACTCTATGATCCAATTACTTCAAGATTTTTTTTCCCTGATCAGTTTTCCTCTTTGAGATGTCTTAAACATTATTCCCTTAATATTTTCAGTATAATTTGAGCATAGTTTATTTCTTAATATTTACAGACGGTATGAAAACTAGAAAGTTTATTATGAAGAACCTCTCTATTCTTAAGTTGTGCATAGTTTCTTTCTTTCTTTCTTTCTTTTTTTTCCTATTACTAAACTCAAAAGGTTTTTAGGTTGGTAGAACCTAAAAAAGCCTGATTCACTAAGATTGGCTTCAACAATTCAAGGTCATTTCCCATTATGGAGTGGTGACAGAAGGGCCTTTTTCTGAGGTATAAAAGATATATTGACATGAAGTTTTTGAGTAGTCTACAAGCCTCTGGCTCCTGTCCTTTCTTAACTATGAGTATATAAGTTATGACAGTTTTGCCCTCAAAAAATTAAACATATCTTAGGAAAGATAAAAAACACACACAAATTTAAACAATTTGTTACTAATTAGAAATTTTACACATAATATTGCATAACATTGTTATTATTCTGTTGTCCTTATCTCAGGCTTCATAGCAAACAATTGTTTTTAACTCAAACAGTATCTAGGACTTAATAAGGATTGAAATGTGATTGATAAAAGTGGTCATATTCCTATAGTCTGTGTGTAACCTTATTAATGGAGAGTAGGCACTTTCAGAGCAATGCATGATAATAACCATTAAGAAATAATGACATAGATGTTGTTCCTCAACACCTGGTGTGTCAATATGGTTCTATTAGATAATTAACTCTGCTCTTCTAAATACAATCCAAGAAAAAAAATAATATGCAAACAGTTGTTCTCATTGCTTTCACAAAATGCTAATTTTCTTCCTGACTGGCTTCTGGAGGCACTTAAGTGTGTTTAAGATGATGTCTCAACCCAGGTTTTGTCACTTTTTATCTTTTTCTTACCATTTCCCCTCATGCTCTTCATGACCTTCAGTTAGCCAATTAAAATGAAAACCTATAATAAGCAATCAGCAAAAATAATAATAAACTTTAAAATGCCGGGGAAATTACTATGGGAATATTACTCTCTAATGTGTCATTCTTGATGCAATAAAGAAAGTTCTCTAGCATTAGCAGAGTTGTAGAGAATGCAAGAAAAAAGTAAGAAATATAAAGGAAAATGACATGGAGCAAGTTGATTATATTAATTCACACAACCAAATAATAGACATTAAGATCTAGATAGGATTTTAAAGTTCCTGTAAAGAAGCAACATTATGTAATTAAAGAGGACTGGCTTTGTCATGTTAATTTTATTCAAGTCTAGGCAATGATTCTTACCAGCTGAGTTTTGAGGGGGAAAATCACATATTTCCAAACCTCAATTTCTCCATTTCTAGAATAAATGCAATAATTGCTTCTTATCTAGGTGTTATGCCAAAAAAAAGTATTTTTCTGAAATTAAAGTGCAAAATAATGTGATATAAAAAATACATTTTTGTTTAATTCTATCATGTTGCAGACAAAGAAACATAGAAAGGCTAAAATAATTTGCCTGTGGTCAAATAATGTTTTAGGGAATGGGCTAAGAATGGAAAAGTTGCTATCACTAGCTTCCTTTGTTACCTAAATATATGAATACTCAGGAAAGCAGGTAAGCATGAAATATCACAAAGAATTTACTAGATACCAAAAGTGTATAAATCCCCCCCCCTAAAATCTTATGGCAGTTATTTTTTCTTGGTATAGAGGTGGTTGTGGATTCACAAATAATTTGCAAAAGAGTTTAGATTATTGAAATTTATACTGTTGTGAAAAAGTTTCAGTTGTGTTCTATTTTCTGAGAAACAGGCCAGTTAAGCAGAGGACAATCATCCCCAATAGGCTGGTCTCTTTGGAAGTAATTCTTTGGCTATGGAAATTCATGAAATAACATTTAAAAATTCAAAAAGATCTTCAGTCCTTAGTAGATTTCTTTCAGCTGCATAATGATTATGTCAGGGAATAAAAAAGGGAAGAAGGTGCTAACAGAAAAGATCACAATTTTATGCCATACACAAACATTAAATTGATTTTTGATATTCCCATTGTGAAATTCTGGTCCATTGATTAAGTGAACATACTAGTAGAAGAACAGAATTGTATTAAACTTGACTCTAGTACAAATGAAATGACTTTTTTTGGGGGGGAGAGACATTGGTAGTCATGATTTTATTATTCATCCAAAGGCAGCAAGGAACTAAGTTTCTTAGAATACTTGGCCATTTCACAGCACAATGTTTATAATAATCATTTGAAAAAAAAATCTGCCAGGAAAAGAATCACTTTTGAACTTATGAATAGCATATGTTTCAGAGAATGAAGAGATCAGAAAAAACAAAAATTAATAAGATTGCCCAAATTAAATTAATGGATTAATTACAAAAGTGAGCATAGTTTAGTATGGGAAAATTTTTTAGAAAACATAACCCAAGGGTAAAGAAATGAGAAAGCTTAAAAGACTATAAAGTACCAGTCTACCTACATTTAATAAATGCATTTTTCAAAAAGATTGTCAGATGGCACTTCTTAGAAACATACTAAATGGATGATAAATGGATAGGAAATGGTGTCCTTTGCCTGTATTTAGACAGATTTCTTAGGGAAAATATCAAATAAATATTTGAATAGAAGGAATTTAAATGTGAAGATATGGCATGCTTTTAAGGCAACTTCCAGTTATTCTATACATATTTGCAATAACTTTTCATTTTCTTGGCTTCTCAATGACAGGGAAAGGAGAAAATTTGGAACTGAAAATTAAATTAAATTAAAAAATAAATTGGCTACTGATACATGAAAATGGAGTTTATAGATTTAAAAGCTGTGGAAAGAAAAACAATCATATGTAAATCACGTGAAGAAACTTAACTGAACCAGCGTGATCATAATGAGTATTTTTAAAATGAAGAAATGGTGTACCAGACAAAAATAATTCCTGCAGATTTATCTAGCAAACTTTTCTTCATTAATGATAATATAGTGACTTAAACATCATATCCTGCTGTGTTTCATAAGAAAATTGTGAATAGCAGTTGGACCAGAAAAAACTACATATGAAGTAGGTTTGTGCTGAGAGTGACATAATTTTGAAGCTACCAAGAGATGGATTTTACATCTGAAAGAGAAAATGAAAAGTTCTGTTTGCTATAATTACTCAGTATTTATTATTAAATAAATAACAAAAACAATGGTGATACTAATTGCTAGGCCTACTTTCCTATTTCTACAAATGTTTTGTGAGAGTAGCCTATGTTCATATGAGGATGCACTTGATGAAAGCATGAAGAGGTTATAGGCAGACCTTTGCATATGATATTCTGCAACATCCATAGCTAATGGATAAAGAATTGATTTGTAAGTTAGGAAGATCTGGGCTCAAGGCCTGTCTCTAACATATACTTGCTATACAACATGGGGCAAGTCATTAACTTTCTAAGATTATAACTTTCAGAGTAGATGTGAATCTTTATTAGTAAAGAGTTTTCTCTTCAGGAATTCCCTATACTATTGAAATTATGAGTATTTTAATGGTTGTTGACTACATATTTACAATAACAGAATGAAAGAGGAAGATGTAGAATGTAGACATTGCTAGTTGGAAATAAAATCATATTTGATTCAATAGAATAAGATGTCAGTTCAAAAGTAATCCACCAACAAAGTATCTCTCACATATATGCTATTAGATAATTCTTTGATTATTAATATCAGCCAAGGAACAGGAAGACATAACATTACTTACCAAAGGTATTGACCATTGTAAAAGGATTATCCAACTCAAAATGGAATTAGGGAAGAGATGCCTTATAGATTCCTTTGATGCTTCAGCTTGTGGATGACATTTTGCTGATTTCATCAACTTTTTGTGTGGTTGCTATATTTATTATCATCCCCATTTTATAAAGAAACAGATACTAGGAAAACTAAAGTGACTTGACCAAGATCACAAAAAAGTATCAAATTTTTAATTGAGGGCTTCAGAATCCATTATATTAGTCTCTACATACTGCTACCATGATGAACAACCTAGAATTTTTTTTAAAGATAGGCCCAAAATGTAGAAGCAAAGATGGATATCAGAGTATGAAAAAAATGGACAGTAATATAGCAAGGAGTAGTAAGTCTTATTGAATTGTTGCTGATAAAGAAACAGAAGGATAACCTTTTATTGTTTTTGTTTTACTCTCTCTCCCCCCTTCCCCACACAGAGGCATTTAGGAAGATCAATAGAAAAAAGGAACAGAATTTGGAATATGTCATTATTTAAACATAATCCAAATTCTGTTCCTTAGGGCAAACTGCTTTAATCCTGTCAGAATTCCTCTGTGAAATGGGAATAATAATAGCATCTATCTCCAAAAGTTCTTGTGAGTATCAGAGTAAATAATCTCTTAAAGCACTTTGTAAACCTTAAATTGCTTTATACCTTCTATTATTATTATCATTGATTAATATAGCAGATTTTTTTGAAAAGAGGAGGATTAAAGGGATAAGATTACTACTGGGTTAGATGGAGCAATGAAAAATGACACAAAAGAGAAACAATTGAAAATTCTTATTTTGCTTTTGGTTTCTCTGAGAATAAACTTCTGTGGACTGGATTAAAATGAAGAATAGGGAGCTGATGCTTGTGAAAATAAGGTAATCATCAGAGATTATTGAAGTATACTTGATAGTCCTGTAAAAAGCAACAAATAATTTTGCTATGTCAATGTCATTATTTTTTGAAGGATTATGAAGATCAGAAGAGTCAAGAAAATAAGAGGGAAAGTGTCCCAATTTAAAAACAAACAAACAAACAAACAAACATGGAGGAGATAGGAGCCTAAAAACTCTCGGTTAATGAGCTTGTTTTTGATTCCCTGAAAATATTAAAGAAATGTTTAATGAACAACAAGAAATGGAAATGATCACAATTGTCTCATCCAGAATAGAACACAACAGCAGGGTTGTAATGGTGAATGTTTAACAAGTGACTTCACATATTTTTAAGGTTCATCTGCATTATTAAAATTATCTCCATCACTTTCTAAGTACAGACAATTAACAAAACAATATATCATGCTTCATTTTGTAGCATTTGCTGATTTCTGGGTTTAAAATTGTCATACTGAATCGAAAATTGGAAATGAATGACTCATCAAGACTTCAAGAATCAGTTGAACAAAAACAAAAAAATGAAAAGATAGAGAAAAACATGAAATATCTCCTAGGAAAAACAACTGACCATGGAAAATAGATCTAGGAGAGACAATCTAAAAATTACAGGGCTTCCTGAAAGCCATGATGAAAAAAAGAACCTGGACACTATCTTCCAGGAAATCATAAAAGAAAACTGCCCTGATATTTTAGACCCAGAAGGCAAAATACTCCTTGAAACAATCCACCGATCACCTCCTGAAAGAAACCCCAAAATTAAGTCCCCCAGAAATATCGTGGCTAAATTCCAGAACTATCATACCAAGGAAAAGATATTACAAGAAGCCAGAAAGAAACAATTTAAATATCAGGGAGCTACAATTAGGATCACACAGGACCTAGCAGCTTCTACTTTGAAGGATCGAAGGGCCTGGAATCAGATATTCCGAAGGGCAAAGGAACTTGGATTACAGCCAAGAATAAGTTACCCAGCTAGAATGAGCATTATCTTCCAGGGAAGAAGATGGTCATTCAATGATATAGGAGAATTTCACCTATTTCTACTGAAAAGACCAGAACTGAACAAAAACTTTGATCTACAAACACAGAACACAAGAGAAACATAAAAAGATAACAAGAAAAAATAACTCTTGAGAACTATATTTATGTTATAGATACTTATAGAATGAGGGTTGATTTTATGGATCTATTATTACATTATGATTATGATATGATTACTGTGATTTTATGATTATTATCATATGATTACTGTGATTTTATGATTATTATGATATGTTTATTGTGATTTTATGATTATTATGATATGATAAACTGAAAAAGAAATTAGAGGTAGAAAAGGGATAACACTGGAGGAAGAGGAAAAGGAGCTAAAATAAGGGAAATTACATCACATGTAGAGGCAAAGAAAACCTATAATGATTGAGGGGAGAAAAGGGAGGGGAATGAGAATTGGGTTAATCTCCATCTCATCAGATTTGGCTCAGAGGGAATAATAGACGTACTTATAAGGAAACTGGAGGGAAAGGGGGGAAAAAGGGGGTGGGTGGGGCTCTAAAGGGGAAGGATTGTTTGAGGGAAGTGGTTATCAAAAGCAAAATAGTAGGGAGGAGGGAAAGGGGATAAGAAAGAGAAAAGCATAAGCTAGGGTAAATAAGATGGCAGGAAATACAGAATTAGTTATTTTAACTGTGAATGTGAATGGAATGAACTCTCCCTTAAAGCAGAAGCAGATAGCAGACTGGATTAAAAAACAGAATCCAACAATATGTTGTTGGGCTATTATGATATGATAAACTGAAAAAGAAATTAGAGGTAGAAAAGGGATAACACTGGAGGAAGAGGAAAAGGAGGTAAAATAAGGGAAATTACATCACATGTAGGGGCAAAGAAAACCTATAATGATTGAGGGGAGAAAAGGGAGGGGAATG